>JAQFZJ010000062.1:0-81643 GCA_034695645.1 Folsomia fimetaria
TACTTTTATCCTGTATTATATATTTTTGCATATCATTGTAAATCGTTTTATGACGGACGAACGGAGTCTTTTTCTTCATTCTTATCCGAATTTGTGGAGTCAGGAATTTTTATGAATGCAGTAAGGACAACATATGCATCTAAGAGAGTTCAGATGAGATATTTATGTACGCATTTAAGAGGGACAAGAAATGGAATGAAGTGGTTATATGGCTTTATTTCATTTCATTCCTCATAAGGATCTTTATGAGAGTATGCATTTTTTCTATATATGAGCATATTATGGGATGAAATATAGTTTTAGGTTTGAATTATTCGTAAACACGTCCCCTTTCTCCATTTCTTTCTCATAAACACCTGATACTTCCTTTTTCAGGTGAATTTCCTTGATTTTTCCGAGTCACACAGATCAGAACAGACCCTCTCTCCATTCTTACTTTTTACCCTTACTCACTGCATTCATGCCCACCCTAACTAAACCAACCAACCAATACAACTTTTGTCAGGGGGAATGAATTTAATTGAACAGAAATGTTAAGAACGAAAGGACACAAAAATGATGGGTCGGTTCTTTTGGGTAGTCTGACCTAAAATTAAAGCAGTGCAATGTTGTATTTATTGCACACACTTAAATTCGCGCATTTCATCCGTTTTGTTGTGAAATATGTACATGTTCAAGTTAGGAAGTGGATAGTACATAGTTGTTTGTTGCAAAACACAATATATGTTTTTTTATACCTGCCATAAAAAACGCAGAAGAAACCCCAATTTACCCAGACACAAAGTAGACAAGCATGTATGTTGGTGTATAAGAAAGTAATAATAACGTAAAACAAAGATGTTATCATTATTATCATCGGAGAATAGTGTGCATTTGCAAGTAATACATTTTTCCCTATAACGCACCCACATCTCCTCTGTTAATAATAATTGTATTATTATTATTGTGCTAGCTAGATAGCTGTACAAAGAACAAAAACCAACCACGCATGCATGCATTACATATATTATATTATACGTACAGGTAAGGCAGGCAGGTAGGGTAGGGTATATAGGATTGAATAGCATGTCATTTATTCACTCCTTCTTATCGTATGCCTCCCTGGTTTCATAAAAAGAGAGATTTTGCTTGAATTTCTACCATAAATTGCGATAGGCATTCTAGGTTGTAACATCACACCAACCAACCAACCAGTGTGTTATTGTACAGTGTATATTATTGCATGCAACTTTAGTTTAGTGGTAGTAGACAGAGAGAGAGATACCATGTGAAAATCCGCTAACTGGTGCAGTAAGTAAGTAAGCAACAAGTAAGTATAATAACGTAAGGATGAGGAAATGATGCATGCGAGAAGTTTAGGATTTCACTGAGAGAGTTTCACCACCCATCCATTCAATCCTATATGTACATCAAATCTTCTTATCTTAAATAAATCATCACCCGAAATGTTTGATGAGTACAGACTCCAACTGCAAACTTCCGGATTTTATTAATAATTGGTAATGCATGCGTTACTGATACATCAAATCGCACAATTAATTAATATTTATAGAGTCAGTCCAGTCCAGCCTGAAAAAATAATAATGGAATAATTGAGACAATAGGTTTTAAAGCGACATAACATTCATTTGTTGTAATTATGACTCAGTTTTAGTTTATGTACGTCTACTTTACTCTAGTCGGGTGTGATGAGTTCATGGATTTATTGTTTGCTTATACACTGTGTGACAGGCACAGAGTATAATACAGTGATTGATTCTTCTATTCACTACTACTAACAAATTTGACTATACTAGAATATATATTAATTATAGAATATATAATAATTTTGTATTATCTAAGTGTGAAAAGATAGCTTATATATTGGTGTCATTCACAATGATGATGATAACTTCTTAAGGTTGAATATTTCCTCTTGGGAAAGAAAGTGAGGTTGGGTTTTGGTAATAGATAATCCAGACTGAGATAAGATTCCCACACATCATTCCGGTAACTGAATTTATAAGATATCAAATGTATGATGGAATGGCACAGCACTGACTAAAATCTCATGTTTAATAATAATAATCTTTCTTATCTTATGTTTCAAACTTTTTCGGACTTTCGTCTGTGTAAAAGATTCCATAAACTTACTTTTCTGTAGTCAAATGATTTGACAATGAGTAATAATAGTTGTATGCATGAATAATATTACAAAAACGCCCACATCAATTCCTATCCGAACTCGGCTTGACCATCGTCATCTCTCTGTAATGCTCGCGTGTTAATAATAATACTTGTGTGGTGGTATTCTGTTCACCTTATCATCTTGTTTTGGTGCATATATGTAAGTAACGTAGTTGAGTTAATGAGAGTATGAAATTAAATGCAGGGGGAATAGGATGCCATATATGTTTATCCATATATAATTAAGTATATATAATTGTACTTATGTATTATATGGCGTATTAGTTACGTGTCGTCAGTTAACACAGAGTACCCGAGTAAGCAAACGATCTCTCAAGAAGCTATAATAATACAATGGTAATAGCATTCCGAGACAGTACTTAAAATCCTAGGCAGTTAGCAAACCACCCTCATTCTTGTTTTGGTCGGTCGGATCCCGAATCCCGAATCACCCGACCCGCCGGGCCAAATAAACTCTCTCATCATCATCCTTCCTTTCCTGCAACAAGTTGTAGTTTCTCTTTTACCATTAAAAACAAAACAACCCACCTACAGAACTCTCCTGTTTTGTACTACCCACTTGAACTCCTCTTCTCCGCTCTTAATAATAACAGGGTTCGTTATTAGTGGTTATCATATCATCCTCTCCCATGGACGACAACTAATAGAATAGGGGAGATAGAGAAAATCCCACATTTTTCCTCCCACACGATCCCCCGACACTGTCCCGCATCGCATCACAAGCAACAAGTGGTTGACTGTTAAATTCAGTATTAAAGTAAAGCAAAGCCAATCCGAGTAGTGCAAACCCGATACACCGAATTATTTAGTGGTCCACTAAATGCACGCCATCCATATATCCACGCTAACTAACTAAAAAACCAAACCACCAGCAGCAAACCCGACCGACCGACCCATAGCAGTACAAGTTTTTCCTGGCTCTCTCTCTCTCTCTCTCTTATTATGGTTCTGACTCTCTCCTGTTTTTGACTCAGTCTACGCTTACATTCCGTGGAGAGAGGAGAGACCTTTAATAATAATTCCATCCCTCATCATCATTCGTTTGTTATAACACACTACTACTCTTTTTGGTCTTTTAAGTGACCCCGTTAGCAAAAACCACTTTATTCCCAAGTCAAACGTAAGGAGACCCCTTCTTCAGTCTTACCCACTACACCTTCGTATACACACACACCACCAGGGACTAGTGTGAGTGTTGCGTTGTGTACCGTACCGTGTGCACCTGTACCTCGATCATCTCATCATCAGTCAGTTTGTTCTCACTCAGTGTCGTATAGTGGCGGAGACTAGACTCTCGTTCATTGAATTGAATGATATCCACTTTTAATAACACAGTGACCAATAATAATAATAATATACTTTGTAGTGATTTCTTAATCGTTTTTTAAAGAGAAAGATAGAAAGAAAGTGGGACTGTGTTTTTACCGTGTGCCTGGTTGGGTTGGTTAGATTTACTTGTTTCTGAAGCGGTGCGGTTCGTAGGTACCATCATAATATTGAAATAGAAAAATTATTAAAATAACAGCTTCAAAATTGAGCTGTCAGCAACCTCCCCAATGTTTCTGTCCCACGGTGGGCGACCTACGAAGGGTAATGGTCGCAAGAGAAAGGGAGTGGACGAATATGCATCAGAAAACAGGGTGGATTTTACATCCCGCTCCATCATAAGAGATGGTCAACTCGTCCGAATTCTCGTTTGTCGATTCTGTTGTCAAAGTATTGGAGCTCGAAGTGACCGAATCAAGGAACATTTGGCAAGCAAACGACATCAGAAATTAAAATTGGAAGCATTCCGTGAAGCAGCGGAAGCAGGGAGAGATTTAAGCCAGGAATATTCTGATGATTCGGTTAGTGGACTTCTTCCGGAACCACCGATTACAATGCTTAAGTTTCCGGGGAAAGCATTGGCACATTTATTAGGTAAATGACAATACAGTTTATTATGTTTTAAGTTAAAGTATGTAGTACATAGTCTAGATATTCGGAAGAAAGATATGAGTTTATTCTCAAGGTTTCTCCATTTCTCATGCATGCATACGCACTTCCTCCGATGTGGACCCTTAAAACTCGGTCTCGGTTTTTACCGTTACCCAGAATTTCTTATACATACCCAACATAGTTAGACTACACCTTCCCAAATTTATTTCGGGACAAGTATTCTGCTTCGTCCCTTCCCATTATTGTCTTGGTTGGTGGTGCCCTTATTTATTCTCCATCTTCTTCATGTATTTCTGCATCAGAGGTTGTAAGGTTATTACCGAAGCCCTTTTCGGACCAGCTGCCTCTCCCTTCTTTTCTTTCTTTCTTCTTTCTTTCTATATTTCATCCCTCTTTTCATCCCGAGTGTGGGAATTTTCAGAGAAAGGAAGAAAGGAAAATACCCGGGTTAAGTTTATTAGGAAGGGATGATGATGATGTGAACCATACACAAATTCTCAATAATATAAAGAGAAGAGAGGAAGGATTTCTTCTTTGTGGGATCGTAGTCCATAGTCTCCTCAGATATCAGTTCGGTTCGTTGGCTGGACTTTGTCAGCCAGGCATTTCATGAGAATATCTACTGTATGAGTTTCATGAGTGAGGGTAAATCCAGAAACCCAAGTCTCAGCATGCAAATAGATAAGACTTTATATATGATAATGTTATTATTATCTGCGTCATGTATGTATTCATATATATATCTAACTTGGACGATAAGTGATTAATGAATGGAATCATTGGAATAACAAAATCGTTATATGCATGATAATGATGCCCGGATCGGATGGTGAGGCTCTATCCCTTGAAATGGAAATTCCAAGTTGAAAAGGTTTTTTTGTGAAGGGTCTTATTTACAAAGGCATGTTATTTACCAGGAAGAAGGGAGCTCAGGGTTTTAGCCCCGTCTCAGGGTTTACACACTTTACTTGAAGAAAGGATCAGTAAGTATAATAATAAAATAAAATGTCGGGTCGGTCGGGTCGGGTCCAAGTCTATTCCATATTACGGGACAATGGTTACTTACTTAGACAGGCTGGGTAATAAGAAAGGACAAGAAGGACGACGTATTTTAGAATTAGAAGGGTTTTCTTCGGAGGATGTAGTTCAACAAGTATCAGTAAAAGAGGTAGTAAGCATGGGTCGGTCCATTTCACGTGAACAGGGCATGATCAAAGTCCGGTATTCTATGCATACGTCCACTCTAATTTATTTTTACGATAGGAAACATAATTTGCTTCTTTTTGGAAGGAATTACTGATGACTCATATTTTTATATATTATTATTACAAATTTCTTCAACGTTTAGTTTGTATAGTCGATTTACACACAAAGTACAAATAAAGGATTCATTCGGGTATTATTATTACTTTTGGTTAAGTTTGGTGGTGTTGGTCGGTCTATCCAAAATAATGTATGCTCTTATCGAAAACAGTATTATGCCCCCGTCCCCTTGTCGTCCTTCCACTTGACTCTTTCATGTTGGGTTCATCACTGCTTTTCCTGATAATACATAAACATAATCTGCTCGCTCAAATCAATCAACTCTTTGGAATAGTTTAAAGTTTGAGGCTGCATAGCAGCATTCATAAATAATTACATATCGGGTATCTTGTTGTGATGGTATTATGTATGGTGTGTGGTACAAATACAAATAATATATGTAGCAGTGCTTATCTGCCCACATGCCTCCTCTCCTCCCGTGTCATTTACCTTAAAGTACCGAGAAAGTGGTATGGTATGTATGGTGTGACGGTTTATTTTATTGCTATATAGCTCTTGTGATAAGAAAATTCGTCATATTTATTATATATGCATTTTTAAATATTATTTTGACTGTGCAAAAATTAATAATATTTACAATTTCATTTAGTTGAATTGTTCCGGATTGAAAATGAATTTATATTATGCAGTAGAAATCACTGTGGTGGTTGATGGTGGTGGTCAAATCATGATAAACTTCATGTAGCCATCACACATTGCAATGTGTTAGCCATAGAATTATATATACCTTAGTGTTAGCTGAACTGTGTTAGCAAATCATCATTCATGAATTCATGCCATTATATATTATTATGCTCAATGTGTGTCTCATTTCAATTTATAACAGCCAAGTCCACCCCGAGAATTTCGTCATCCTTTCACTTTTAACTTTTATTTATTTAGTGATGAGAAGAAACCTTGGATAACATTTCTCATTTGATAAAAATTCGCAATTTGGCCAAGCCATAAAATGACGAGACTTTATTTTATCAGAGAGAGATCAGGATTAAATTCCTGGGACAGGAATAAAGCAAACGTCTTGTACTATTTTATATTTTATTATGTCGGGATTAGACTGAACTGGACCATTATTTCATAGTAATTTTTTTTTGATTATGAAATAATATGACTAATGAAGCAATGTCAATATTTACTTGACCCTTTTGAAAAACCCAAACTTTGCAAATTTCAACAGTAAATTAAATCGCAATTATTATTTAATGATTTTATGACTAAGTAATTATAATGTTAGCGTTACTTAGTTAATATTGGTTAACAAATTTAATGTGCAAACAAGGAAAAAAATGATATTATTATACTGTTATTATTATTATTATTGCTCCATCCGTAACATGGATGGATTATTACGACAGTCTAGTCGATAATGTCGTAGTGGGTTTTGGGTTAACTTGTGTTCTATACATAGCTTACTCAATTTTTTTTAAACTGAACAAATTTCCGGGTGATTGATATTTTGTAAATCTGGGTTTATTGACCAGAAGTCAAAATTCAATACACACACAAATATACATACATACGCAATCAAATAGATATGTGGGCAATTTAGGGCAAACTCTGGGATTTAGCCTGTATTATTTATGAACAAAGAGAAATCTACTCTGGTAGGTAGGTAGGTAGTGCAAAAGTACAAAAGTTTTGCATTGCAGCGTAGGTGGTTTGGTTTGGCATTATTATTGCGAAGGACTTATTTAGTAGGGAAATGGTTTTTCTTATAATTTAGCCTTAGATTAAACCAGATAAAGTTTCCGGTCTGAAAATCTCACCTCTCTAAATAACACCACACCACATTCGAGTAATACCATTCACTCAAAGTAAAGTAAAGTAAGTAAAGTAAAGCAAAAGGTGTGTTTCGCATTACGGTGATGATGATGATGTTGGTTGGTGGTAGCAGCAAAGCCCAACAATTACACAGGTTATTTTTTTTGCTCAATTTCACAAATTTCACTTTACGCATAAAGAAACCCGTTCGTTCGTTCCTTCATTTCCTTCGATGGATGGATGTAGGTCTGAAAATGCGGAGTCCAACCAATGCAACCTTCTCTCTTATTACTGTTTCATACTCATATGATGATGCTGATTCTTCTACTGTGTTCGTTGTTTCACCTCTAAAATTCACCTTCTTCTTTTACACCACGTAATAAAATGTGACCTTCTTCTTTCATTGCATCGTCAGCGTCCTCCGTTAAAAAATGCGCGGACGTTATTGTATTTTTTGGTCGTATGTCATTTGTGTTGGTTCATTCCTCGTAAAGGATTGAAGGAAGGTCGATCTTCGGTCGAGTATTTTCGTTCTTCGGAAGGGTAACATCGTCATCAGTGGCAGCATTCTGATATTCTCCTCGTATTATTATTTTGTCTCTTTCTCACTCTCTTCTGGTCCGAATATATTTGGATGGATGAAATAATTTGAGGGTGGATTGAATTGCATATGCCACGTGTATTTTTTTCGTCTTCTTCTTTTTGATCTGTTGCTGCTGCTTCTGCTGCTATATATGTTTCTTATCTCTTTCTTCTCTCGGTGGGATGGATGTCATTCATGTCATCATCATCCGCATTCGATTTGCTCCGTATACAGTCAGTCAGCAATCTTGCTTTTAGTTTTTAGCCTGGTTTGTCTGGTCACACACAATTCTGCAAGTTTGCTGGTTCTGTCTTCTGTGTGTGTGCTTGATGATGCCAATGACATGCTCCTCTCTCCGTATATAGATGATGGCTGGTGGCTACTATACACACACTGATTTTTTCTTGTGGAAGTGGAAATAAGAGCAAAGCAGCAGTATAACACAAACTCTTCTATGAACTGAATTCGCATCCGGGTGTAACCCGTCTTGTGGGTCGTTTGTTCATTTGTTGGTGCGGTTGGTTGGTTGATAATTTGGTTCTCTCAACCCACTTTAGCACACTTAAGTAAGTTAACTTGAACCCCTTTTCCTTCTTCAGCAAGCAACCCTGATTCTGATAATGTAGTATAATAAAAGATGAGAAAAGGTGGTTGTTAGTGATCTACGTGATTTGGTACAACTTTTTGGATTTCAGTTTTTTGAAGGAGTTCTATAGAATAGAAGTTAGTCAGCCATACAATCATCATGAAGCCAAAATCCGACCAGTACTTATTTTGCAGACATAATCTCGCTATATCATTCCATTCCTCACTATTTATGTGACCGACCCTGGTAGTAATATTTTGCATTCATCATTGTCGTGGATAAGAAGGAAAGGAATGAAACCTTGGGGTGGTGATTGTGATTATAAAGAATCCCTTTAATTCTTTTGGCATTACATTTCATTACGGCACGATCACCACACCACCACCACGACAACAAACAATAGATACAAGGTTGTTCTGTTACAGAGTTGAAGAATGAGGCAATATTATACAAACTAAGATCAGAAAGCTGAGACAGGCAGAGGCCCGCCGCCGTGGTGGGTGGGACCGTTATTATGGCGAGTATTGCATTGCAACTTTACTGCGAATGCAACTTTAGTTTAGTTCGTATACAAGTTATTTGCACATATATAACCCTGCCTGGTAATGGGTTGGTAGGTTTGAATGATTTGCTTGTTTAGATGGTTGACTTGACTGACTGACTGATCCATCCCATCAGATTTGATTAGAATCGTCATCGTCACCACCATCAACCACATAGATAATCCATCCCGTCTTTCTTGATCCACTCACTTCTCGTTGGCCTGGCCTAAATGGGAATCAGAAAATTAAACAACCCTATCAATGTTCCTTCTTGCCTTGGTGGTAAAGATGATTCCCTCTGAAAAGAAGAAATTATGACCATCACGAGGCATCATCACACCCTTTTCTTTCTGCAATCCGGGTCAAGTGGTCATGCAGTACTTATTTTTTCTCACTACTCCTTTTTGACTTAACGGATGGACTGCGTCTTTGAAATATTGGCCATCAATCCACTCCGAATTTTAGAAAGTGACCGACGACTCGTATAATAATGTAGTACTTGGTTTTTTAACTATTATAATATATTGCAGAGTATATGTACTGTAGTAGTGCGTATAGTTGAGAGCGAGCATTAAATTCATGCCGCATGAACGCCTGGTAGTAAACGGAGCGCATCCCTTCAAGAAGTTCCTTGGCAAATCTTTCTTGTTCATAATAACTCTTTTTTTGAGGTTGAAGACCTTTGACACATTGGCCTTATAGACATGCAACCACAAACTCTACACTACTCTAGAGCCAGATAGGGCACAAGAAGGGAGGGAGTTTGAGTTATAGTTATTTACTTGCTTAGTTAGTTAGTTGGTTAGTTAGTTAAGCTGACTGGGTTATCCGCATCATGGGTTGCTAACTTACTTACTTGGTTCGCTTTATGCTTTGCATTGCTTTACTTGGGTTCTGGTTTCTTTATTCCCATCAAGTAAGTTAGTTAGATGATGATCATTCATGGTGTAGTTAGTTTAGACAGTTGAACGAGTAGAGTACATAGCACATGATGATGCAGTCTTTACCATCCATCCAACTCTTAATTCATCCACTTGTTGAGAAATTTACTTGGCCTCCTTAAAACCCGATGGGGTTGTGATTGTGATGAAACAGATTGCTCAACCAGATTCATTTCATGAAGCAAGAAAAAGTATGACTTGTTTCCGTGGGTAGGTTTCCGACAACTGGTTTTTGAGGTCTATCTACATATATTGATTAGTTGGTTGTTTATGTAGTTTCATTTCACGGATCGATCGGGTTCGACCTTCTTAATATCGATAAGAACAAGAAACATGTATATACATATTCTGCAAAAATTGCATGCAAATCATGATATCTGTACAAGTTGTTCTCTTCTTGGACCTTGTGTAGTGAGTTGTCGCTCAATGCAAAATGCCTGCGGGGGGATCAATCCCTTATTATTTTGTATTATTTTATATTGTGTGCAGAATTGAGTCAGAGTCAGTCAGTCAGACCAGGTAGGCATAATAATAATGTATGTATTCATACTTGTAGGCTTGCTTGCTTGGTGGGAGTGAAGTGAGTGAAATCTCTCCTTGAGTTCCTTCTTTACTAAAAATTTGCTGTACTTCAGACTGGTGTGAATGCGATTATACCACCACCACCATCACTTTGCAAATCATTTAAGAAAGGCCGACATCCCATCGTTCGTGGTGGTTTCGTGTTGTTGTTTGGCAAGCCTTGGAAGTAGGGAATATAAGGGTGGCACTATAATAAGGCAGCAACAACTTTAAAAAATAATCTTACAGAACTGCAAAATATGCATACAATCTATATGCCGACCACTATTACTATCACCGATATGTAATGAATGCTGCATACCCACCATCCGTCCGACTTGGTTGTTGTTGATTACCTATTTAGTTTTTGGCAAAGCAAGGCCTTTAGTGGTGGTGGTTGCTTACTTGCCCTCTGTAAAAATGAAGGGTTGCTTTTGTTGATGATGATGATGACAATGTTTTATAACCATGTGAGCCAGCAGTATTGGACTCCTTACCCAAATCCATCACCTTATTTTACAGTCAACAGAAAACCTGAATTTTTTGAACTTTGTGCAAACATTCAGGACTCTCTATCCTACCAGATTTTGCTTATGCTTTTTTGGTTAGGCTGGTTCTTTTGTGCCACTTATTTTTGGATGGAGGATTCATTTGTATGTGTGTGTGTTCTTTATTGAATACGCATGCAATATTGTATTAAAGCAACATTTTAGGAAGGGCTGAAATAAGAGAATAAGGTCCGTTCGTGTTTGTAGCTCCTAGACTGGATTGTTGAATTTAACCGTGTGCATTTATTTCACCGTCTTCTGAGCGAGCCTTCTTTCTTGTATCTCTATATTTCCCAGTGTACCCGGACTTAGAGTCAAGTTTTATTCACGACACACCTTTTCCTTCATGGATGGTTGGATGGAATGGAATGAAAAGAAAAGAGGGCAAGAAAAAGCAAACAGGCTGACGGGGTAGTTTTTTAGTCAGTTGTTGCATTACATCACCAACAAACCCAGCTCCAATACCAACCAGCATTGCTTAGGGTGGTTAAAGTTGGTTTAAGTTGCCTCCCGGGTCTTGGCATGCATCCTTTTTCGTCAAGTAGTATAAGTAAGTATGAATATATGTGTTCATTGTGTTCGGCCATCTTAGCCTACCTGGTTTCCTCCCTTCTTCGTCTTGTCGGTTGTGGTTTGGTTTTAGTGGAGACGAAGTCGAAGCACGAAAAATTGAGACAGGTAAAAGAAAGAAGGAGATGGAGCCGAGCTACACTACACATACAAGAAAGAGAGCATGACATTTTTGACATAAGAGGTGAAGTGGGCAACAGAGGCTTTTACATTTTACATCTATCTCTCTCTCTCTAGCAATCCAATCCACCCACTGGAGCAACATTTTACTTGACTTTACCACGGCAGGATGTATGTACTCATTCCACATTACCTGTACTTTTGCCAAGTTGTATTGTAATCCACTAAAAACCCAGCATAGCTCTCTCTGGCATCATGAACATCGTCATCCTTCTCCGACTTTACCTGGTCGGTGGGTCGGTCGGTGGTTCATTTAGTTTCACATGGAATAAGAGATACGCCCGGGATTGGATGCGATGTGGTGGGTTCGAGATTCCTCGGGGGATTCCATCATCAGCAAAGCAACCCTCCCTCCCTCCCCAACTTTGACTAAAACTCTCTCACTCACCTGTTGCTTCCTTTCCTCTTTTCCTTCTTCGGTCCATCCACGAAATCTACCATCATCATCTCTTTTACCTGTTAAAATATACCTACGTACTACCCTGCCTGGCTCTACTGGGAATAAAAGGTAATAAAAGCAGGCAGGCAGCAAGTGGTTGTTGGGATGGAATGAATAAGGTGCATCATTTGTTTAAGCAAAGCAAGCAGAATAATATTCCAACGTTCGACGCCATTTTGTGTGGAAAATGTGTAATGCCCGACTAGAGGAAAACTGATGTTATTATCATTCTTCTATTCTCCGTGATAAAGATATTTCTTACTAAATTTACTTAACCACGATGACTAAATAATTATGTGAGACGACGAAACGAATGTAAGCAGCATCAACTTGTAAGAGCGCGTCACAATTTTATGTCGATGACACAATTCGGTATTTTTCTTATATGCATTCCTTTCCATATTACTTCATACACATACAGAATGCTGCTAACTACAATAACTAACTTATGGATCTGGATATTCTGTACAGGCGCGCACTCCACACTCCTCTCATTTGTTTTAAGTGTGCATAAAATGAAATAAGAAACTGGTGGCAACTACTTAGTCAAGAAATTAAAGGTGGTCTTCCTTCACTCACACAAGAACTAAACTCCTCCGTTTATTAGTTAGTTTAGTAGTGCCCATCTATCAAGGAGAAACTTGATGAGTATCATAAACTTTATATCCATACATAACATACACGATTTTTCTAACTACTAACTATTCAATTCAAGTCCTCTTCTTCTTCCCCAAAACTTTTATGTAATGCATTCTCAATATTACTTATAATTGCTGCCTGCGTGCAGAATGTATGTAACTGGATAAATGACGACGAGGACAGTATGTATTTTATGTATTATGTATGCCTTCATTTTGAGAAGTACTCACTCTCGCTCAATAGAAATAGCGTAAAAACAACAACAAACTTTTTTTTCCATTTCATGACGCGTCAACATCGCCCGTGGAAATTTCCAAGTCTCATAATAGCGTTACCTTCCTTATTTTCCATACCACGCGGTGCAGTAATGATGATTATTCTTACATAAAGGTGACGAACTTGTGACTGTGACCCTTGTTTTTGCCAAAATGAAAGCATTAGTTTATTTTACCCAGGGTTAGTTTTTTTTTAATTGGGCTAAAATCTGATGTTAGGTAGATAATCTTGTACTGCATTTCATACAATCTGTTTTAGTTGCATATGTTTACCTGCTAAATATTCCTTAAGGAGGAAGACATCTTTTACATCTACACACCACTAACTCATGTAGTAGTATTTATTATACGGCTTAATAATTTCGCAAACTGAACCCAACCCAATCATCATGCATGCAACGACGCAGTTAGTTAGCCTTAGTTGTCCGTCCAGGAATTCCAGTTTACTAACTTGGTGCGGTGCTGGAGAGGATTTTGGTAAATAAAATACACCCGGGGTCTGTTCTCTCTCTCTCTCTCTGCTAAGTAGAATATGCCTGCCTGGGTTTAGTTTAGAGGAGACAGCCTCAAGGTTGTATGGCATGAAGAACAACGCTACAAAACCTTCCATCATGTTTTTACCATGCCAGGCAGGCAAAAGAGATATTCATGCAAGATGATTCGGGAAGTTTTGGATCAAGTCTTCTTTATTATCATTATTTTATTTTCCTCTGCTGGGTAGTTAGTGGATTGGATTGGATAATATTTTTATTCTGTTCTCTTCTTCTTCGTCGTCATTCATCACACATATGAAACTTAACTTCTAATAGGATTGGAAATGAATGTCGCCACAATATAAATGCCAACATTTTATCACATCTTCATGGTCAAATGGTGACCACTCACCACATCTCACTAGTACCAGGAATGTAATATGCATACGTACGTAAAATGAGACGTTGTACCCGATGAGAGGGAGGGAGGATTATTGAGACTTTTATCCTTTACCCGGATGAGTTGAGTAGTACCAAGTAGTACCAGCTTCACTCCATATATTATTATTATATATTCTTACCTTTGTATTGTAATATATGAATGTAACTTACATCTCCCGACCCGACTCACCTTGATATTTCCTTCTTTGTGTCCAATCATCAGCATCAACAACATCCTCATCTTTTTGGCTAAACTGCGTCTCTGCCCGGCATCGGCTCGGCTTCTTCTTCTTCGCTATTATTCCGTGAATCACCTTTACTCCTTCTTTCCTTCTCTGGAATTGCGTAATTTCCATTCTACCCTAGCTGATGCTGTTGATGCTTGTTACCTTCTCCATTTCTGGCATGCATGCATGCATATGGCATGACGTCTTCCTTCCCTCATTCCAAATTACTTATTATTATTCCACCTCCGGCATAAATTCGATACTGAATTCGACGACTGACGACGACTAAGAGATGTTGAAACAGCGATCCATTTTTCGGGCAACACTTGTATCATCATCATCATCTTCTGACAAGACCAGCTTTATTTGTCCCTTTGTATGCAATGCATCAAACCAGCCAACCACTGCCTACTTGATTTGCTATTCATATTTTATTTTTAGTGCACATATTTATGAGAAAGGAAGTGCAGTACAAGTGCAGATATTATAGTGTACGTGGTCTGTCTGGCATTGACATGTGTTTTATTCCGAATCGGATTATGTTATGAATGACATGCTGCTGTTTTTAAAAAAATAATTGATTTCTAATTAGTATTCATTTCTCTCTTTTTACAGAAGGTGGTAGTGGGGGTACAACACCCGACGGAAGACGTGAGATGACACCCGAGGGGGACAGTAACGACAGGAAACCCGTCATGCCGATTCCACCCCCGCTTAAAGGTGAGAATTACTTACAATACAGATATGATTATTTTTCAAATTTATATTTTTTTTATCCTATTTTATTTTCTACTTGAACCCACCGACGATGACACGATCCGCCTGTTACATGCTCCACTTTCATAAAATCCCATCCTTGTCAGCGGTGCTCAACTTATAGAACCACTGTAGTTGATGATTGCAGTGTAATAGTAGTAGAAGTGGTGAAGTTGTTGATGATGATGATAATATTTCCTCCTCGTGCATAGGATGGATGCCCATCATTCTCATACATAGAGCTATAATATAGCTGCAGTCAGTCAGTCACTAGCATGCAAACATTAACTATTTTTTAAGTTTACTTTGTTAGCGAAGCCAAACCTCATCATCACAAACGGGTTTTTCCTCTGGCCTGGTCTAGCGAATACATCGGAAAGTAGGACATTCATCAACAAAACAGTATGTGCCTGCCTGTGCGGAGAGTTATTTAGTTGGTGGAGAGAGAAATTGCTCTAATGGCAAAATTTCACTTGGTGGTTTGGTTTGGTTCTTTGAGCCTGTGTTGTTAAATATCCGATGGGATAGTCAGGGTTCGCTTAGTTTTCCTTTGTTCAAAAGAGTAGTAGATCCACAATCACTACATTCTAACCAGGCAGGCACGAAAGTATGTATGCATAGTAATCATAATCACGAAAATGATAAAATTTCTTTCATAATGGATGCCGTTTCAAGCACATGCATGGTTTTGTAATTTGCCCAAGTTGGTTTTAGAGGGTGTGGTTTAAGGAAAATTGTGTAAATATGAATGTGCGATTGTTTTAGCCCACTCCGATATTTTATTACGAGATGAATGAGACAATTAGAATGAATACGTCATAACCGAGTTGATTTCCTGACAAATCAGATTACCACCACCACCACCATCCATTGTTTATCTGTCTGTTACCTATAGCACATGAAGTAGAGAGTGGAAGAGCGGATGTGAGTGTGACTGACTGAGTAAGTAAGTAATTAAGAGGGGAAAAGGATCCACACACACACACTATAATAATACTTACAATTATTACTGCAAAGCAAAGCATATAACGAACATAACAGGTATGATGTATGTATATGCATCTGTATATCGTCGTGAATGTGGAAGTAATAAGGAGAGAGAACAGGACAAAATGGATATAAAAACAGGACATATGTATATAAAATAATAATATAATATTCTTGCAAAAACGTATCAAGCCACTACCTTCGTCAATGACGGACAATACGGATGGATGCTGGGCTTGTGGTGGTGGGTCGGTGGGTCGATCGGTGGTGGAATGAAAAAAAACTAGACAACAAATAAGCCATTCAGTTTGCAGGTTTGCATGTTTGTTGTATATTTACCTGTTGCAATTCTACCCACTAGTTAGTTAGTTAGTGGATGGATGATGATGATAGGAGGACATTAGATGAGATTGTTGTTGTTATTAAGCATGCTTGGTTGGCAATCGAATAGTTGATGGGATGACGAGGTTTCTCTTTAAATCCGTTGTCGTCTAACCGTACGTGACTTATTTTCTTGGCATAACGTAAAAGTGTAGAAAATGCAGTGACAGTTTCACTTAAACTATTTCCCATAATGCATTTTATTTCCTCATTTTATGTGCAAGGAAGAAAATTAATTGTCGGAGTAGTCTGTTTTGTATTTTGCATATGAGTACAAATTCAATTGTTGCATAATGATACCACGGCATGAAAAATTTTATATTTGTTTTAATATGACATCCATGAGATAATCTTAATCTTGCAGATTTGTTACAGTGTTTGCAATTGAAATAATTTGGATCTGAATTCATCCTAATGAAATGACACCTCTTTTAATTGCAGAACATCTTTTGAGCTCTTCCCCACCACAGCATCTCCCACCCGGGTCCATGCCTCCATTGAGCGGTGTCGGGGGACGTGGGTTATCCCACAATCATCTCGGAACTCCACCCCCACCAGTTTCTTCGTCATCTTCAAATCATCACGCCAACCATCATCAGCACCCATCTTCTCTTGTGGGTAGTGGAAGTGGTCGTTCTTCGACTCCAGTAAATCATCAACATTCGTCGACATCTTCAGGTGCATCTCCACCACAACAGCTTCTGTGTGTCCGATGGGGCAACTTTGATTCTAACATTGTCTCCATGTTCACCAAACTTCGATCAGCCGAGCATTTTGTGGATGCAACACTTTGGTGTGAAGGAAAAACGATCAAATGCCACAAAATGATATTATCCGCGTGCTCTACCTATTTTGAGAAGCTACTCACCGAAAATCCAAACCCACATCCCATCATCTTCCTGAAAGATATGCGCTTCTGGGAGATTACGGCTCTGGTCGAGTTTATGTATAAGGGAGAAGTTTCCATACATCAGGAAAAGCTACAGAGTTTATTGAGAGCGGCAGAATCATTGCAGATTAAAGGGCTAGGATCACCCTCGGCGAATGATGGACCAGGTGGAATTGGAGGTAAGTTTTGAAAAATCTTAGACATACATATTTTTTAAATAAGAAATGACACGGTGATTGGTTCATAATTCTCGACTAAACATAACCTCGCCCATCCTTCAGGTGGAACCGAACCTCGTTCCCGTCGTAACTCTGGTCTTGAGGAAGACCTCTCAATGGACACATCTACCACGACCGCCACACCGAACAACAATACTTCAAACCCCAGTCATATCCAAAATCCCTTCTCCAATCAAAGCATGAACTCTTTCTCGAGCTCGCGTGGTTCTCCGTCTCTCCTTCACATGAATATGGGCATGGATTTATCTCGCTCTTCTGCCGGGGATATGACCCATCCATCCCCGCTTTCTCTTTCGCTGTCCTCGAATAACACCTCATCCAATCCAGCAAAGAGGAGGAAGAAGGAAACCCCACGTCGACTTGATATTCTTCCATCGCGGACTTCGATACCTATTCCGGTTTTCAATTCCACCATCATGATGTCAGATCACCATCACCCCTCCCATCAGGACGATGAGTATGATGCTGAACCACCCTCTGATGATGAAATGATCATCCATGAACATGACGGGCAGCAACAGCAACGACCCCACATTATTGAGGTAAGAATCCGACGATAGAATTGACCGACGGACTTTATTATTTATCCCTTTTCACAAAAAAACTCCCATACAGTCACAACTTTCACATTTTCTTATTTTTTCATTCTATTCTCCTTCCCACAGAACTTCAAACAGGAACCAGACTCGCTCTTGCAACACCATCATCACCACATCGGGAAATTAGGGGGATTGCCGCAACAGCAACAACATCCTTCATCCTATGAGGAGGACGAGGATGAGGGTGACGGACAGGAAAATTACGATCATCAACAGGACAGTGTTGGTGGTGGGTTACAGGTATGTATTCGCGAATATTATTAAGAAACCACCCTGAGTATAACTACACTACTATTCGTACCAGCGTGGAAACTAGGACATGGCAAAATAGAAAGTTTTCTTCTCGCTGCTCGTGTATTGGGCAATAATCCACCACCACTACCAGTTCGCAGTTCGTAGATTGTGTAGCTGGCATGTGCATGCACTTTTTAGGAAGACTTTGTTATTATGCTTTAGGCAGGGAGGGATTTACTTTGTGCACAAACCATGAATGCATCCAATCCATCCCCCGATCCGTCCGTGGCCTAGTCTCTCTCTCGAAAAAAAAGAATTTACAATGTGCAATCCCAGACTACATTCTCTCTCTCTCTCTCTCTCTCTTATTTCTTTAACCAAACCACTCTTTCAACCAACTATCTCAATCTCTACCCACTAATTCAATCATTTTGGCTTATTCTTTAGTACTTTTTATTCTGACCTCGTCATACCACTGCATTATACACTATACATACATCCACCAGTCCAATAATCTCTCGATCCCTGCTTCCCTGTCTCCGTTTCTCTTTTATGTCAAACCAAACAGGCCAGGCCACCGACCGACCCTAATATCATTCCATCCAGATCCAAACTCTAATGTTCATCATCATACTCAACAACTTTCTTTCAATTTTGTAGATGGATGAAACTAAATCTGACTCCGAGGGCGAAGGTGACGAACCAGATGAGCCATCTCCTGAAGATGAGGAAAATAATTCCACAATTGACCATCAAGGACTGCAATCACAACAGGATTATGAAGAAACAGATGAATCAGGTGCATTGTCTTTACGCGTTGCCTCAGCCGCTGAAAGGGAACGGTTAGAAAGGGAACAACGTTCAAGAAAAGGGAACCCAATCAAAAAGATTCTCGTGGGCAACATTAACAACAATAATAATAACAATAATAATGAAAGCGGATCAATCTTTCATAGTCCCACGTCTGCAGCAGAATAATGAATAAATGAAGAGCAACAGAAACAAATGTTAATAATACAGATAAATAATCAACTTAGTATTATCATCATTAGCAATTATCAATAAGCAATCATTCAAGTTTTAATTAGTAATATAGTAGTCCAGGTATTAGGCAGATATTAGATTTATTCGAGATTCCACATTTTTTGAATGAAATGAAACCAAAACATTCTCTTACTGCTCCATTCCATGAAACAATGTACATATCTAATAATATAAAACTATGCGAGCTATATTTCTATACTATTTCATGGTGTAGATAGACCATGATGACAATGTATAGGGTGACAATAATTACTCGTCCACTACTTTTTATACACTTTTCTATCATGCAGCCCTATTGCCTTGGGAAAATACGATACAATCATCATAACTGTAGTATAATATTTAGTAGAAAGGAGGCTATTAAGGGACCAATCCAATAATTTCATTCCATTTATTCCAAAAATTATAAAATGTGTACAAAGAAACTACTACTTTTTAAATGTCTTGTCTATTTCCATTCTAAATTCGTAAAGTCTTTGAAAATGATATTCCAAATTCTGTATCCATGCTCCATACTTGGCTCTAGATGTATAGAAAGAAGGGTAGTAGTTAAAATAATCCATTTGATACTACTTTTGAAAAAGTGCTTATTTGTAATGTAACCTAAGCAATAATAACTCCTTGTCGAAAACGCACAGAGTACCAAGTAGTAGCGTTTACCGTCGGCCTAATAAGTTTTTGTACATATGTAGAATTGCTAAGAAGAATTGTCGTCATTATTGTCGCATAGAGAAAATTGTATGTATTTTTCTAAAACAATCCGTCTTGCACTCACTTTGGATGAAAATAGGATACCACATTAAATTAATTGTAAATGGATACACAAATCCGCAACATTTTTTTTATTGTCAGAGTAAAGTTTCTCATCGATTATCACTTTAAATTTAAATAGAAGAATTATTATAATAATAATTAATAATTAATCATTTGTAATTAAACTTTTGTTTGTTCATTCACTTATATATTATTTAGCTGAAACGGTAATAGTAGGATATATATCTGTATATTCAGAGGATATTATTAACCTGAGGAGGAAGAAGAAATGTGCTAGTTTTTTTTGTCAAGTTCACCCTTTTTCTATCGTACTCTTTATTACAATTTTATTATTGATATGTTAATAAATCATTCATTATTATAGTTGCAGCAAAACCTCATCAACGTGTTTAATTAATTAATAATAATAATAATATAATAATACTGCATTAATTGATAAAGCAATTCCTCTATATTTTATATTATTGCTCATTCGCTCCTCGCACAAAACACAAACTATATTTGAGCTAATAATTATCAATCTTGAAACACTTTTTATGTAATATCTTGCATTTTGTTCCGCAATACGTTCGTTCGTGTGCTCGCCTTATATATTTTAAAATAGATTACTATGATTTCTTCTAATTTCTTCAAAAAACCAAATAATTATTATTAATAATAATATGGTATAAAATTGATTAGTTGAAAAAGGACGTGAATAAATTAATATATAATTTTACTACTTGCAGAAATAATATATATCTATAAATGAAAAATAACATGTTTAAAAAAATTCAATCATAATGGATGCTGTTATAATTCATCTCTATCGTGTTTAAATATCTTAATTCTGTTTTTGTAGTCGTAGATGTCGCAAGTTTTTGAATTTTATGCAGAATAAAAATCGGGTGAAACATAAATGGCGACGCTTTAGTGGATCTATTATTATTAATATTATGTTCATGATTCTACATCGTTCTTATTTAGTGCATAGCATTAAAAAACCATCAGAAACTACAAATAAATAAAAAAAAAAAAAGACAACCACTCACATTTAATGTTTCATTTTACATGAATTTATTCATTGAGCTTTTCAATTCACATTTATATAAAGATTTATTAGGAAAGTGCAGTAAGTATATCATCGTGGCTACTTATCAATTCTTGTTACTTTTGATAATTGACACAATTTTGAATGGGAACATGGAAATGTACACTTAACAGATTCCGCCGCATTAAACTAAATAAAATTTCATATTAACTTTGACATTTGTTTGTTGGAATCATATCATCATAAAATACACTTAGAATTGGTTTAGATATTTAAATTTGGAAAAATAGACGGATTATCGTCATTAGTCTTAAAACATTAGATTTGTAAACATTAAGATTGATTTTTGGATGATTCGGGAATGGCAAACACGTACATATATTTTAATTCTATGTACAAAATAATGACATCGACATCCCCTATTTTTCATAATATTACGAAACAACGACTAGTTTTGTTTTGTTTGTTACAAAATGGGCAAGTCATATGCATACAAGTAAATGAAGGTTGAAATTGTAAGAAATCAAATAATCACGCGGCACCAAGTATTTACAATAATAATAATAATATAAAGAATTTGTCATAAATTGTAATATGTCAATGATATATGTACACTTTCAATGTATATTACTTTTACAGCATAATATATATAGATATGAATCGGACCTTAGTTTTGCTATCCAAAAGAAATACTTATTAATTACAATTAAATACTTGACTAACTAAAGTTTAATTGTAATTAATATCATTCATGTAATGTTATCAGTTCATCTGCTTTCTTTCTTTGCAGAGAAAGCAAATTAACTCAAGCACCAGAAAAATAATTAGTATAAATTATTAATCGTGGCTTGAGAATGACTAGAGAAAGTGCTGCGCAGAAGAGTTGGGTTGACTGATTGTTCATATTTTAACATAAAAATAATAATACTCCTAATAATTAAGCGACTATCAAGCTTGATAAAATAGACGAAAATGTCACATGACGAACAACATTCAGATGTGAAATTTAAATAATAATAAAAAAAATATTATAACATGGTTATGTTATACACAGTCTACTAAAAATTCGTGTCATAATCCGATCTGCGTCTGGATGGCGTGTAGCCAGAGTCGCCATAATAGTTACCGTTATGAAAGTAACCATTCCATTCAGTTTTCCAACTGTCATAAATGTTGTAGTTGGCTCCTCCCGACCCTTTTGTGGAACCGCCATGAGATCGCTGTGGAATCAGAAAAAGTTTGGGCAAATTAAATAGAAGCACTCGTATGGAAAAAAAATAACTAAAGACTTACCTTCGTCGGCCTCCGATCGAACGTACGATCCATCTGTTTGGCATTATCATTCCAAACATCGTCCATATTATATAAGTCATCTGCTCCAAAGTTGTCGACACCGCCGCCTCCGCCCCCACCCACGGCCATGTGACTCTTATTAAATTCATTAAGCATTTCCTGCGTTAGGGAGACGGTGTTCTTCTTTTTGGAGTTCTTGTAGCGTGATACCAACTGCAAATAATGGTAATTAATGATTTAGGAAATTGATAGGAAATAAGGAGGAAATAAATACACCAAACTTACCACAATGACTCCCAAAATGACAAGGAACAAAAGGGACACCATCCCAATGACAATAACAGCAATACCCCATTGTGGTATAAGTTGTTCTGGCTGGACAGAACCCTTCCCTGTTTTGGGGGTTATGACTGGAAAGGATTGATGATAAATTTTAAAGTTGAGATAAATATTAAATTACTATAGTACTATGTATATGCATATAGACATGCTTACCTTTGAAGTCGGTATATCTGGGGTCGATATTATATCGTCCAAAACGCAATGCTACTGGAGCATTTTCTGGCAACTCATCACCAGGATCGGAATCGAGTAAACGTTTATGAAAAACTTTGACCACGTCGGCAGTCGTAAGTTCTCTATCGACACCTTCCAATTCCACAAAGTAGTCGACAAGAACACTCCCTTGACTAAAATGAGAATAAATTAATCATTTGTCTTATTTTTAAAAGATTCTTCTGAAATGAAGGGTCAACTGAGATATGCCTAAACTTACTTGAATCCTTCAATAGTGACTCTTTTGTACCAGGGTGCAAGTCCGGATGCTCTGAATGCTCCATCCAGCTCTCTTTTGACTTGGACTTCCAAATGTTTGTATTCTTCTGTATTGATATCGGCAAATTCCGGTTTCCACTTGATACCACCAGTGATACGAATGGCTGTAATAACGAATAGTTGCATTAAACTTATGACCTCACATTTACTATTCTGAAGTGAGGTCCCGCCATATAATAATATATATAATATATATAATAATGCATTCTTACAAGCCTCCAATCGACACACTTCTTGGGGGCAAATTGCCAATGGAGACCTCTTAGGTGGGGGTGGAGTTGTTGTTGTTGTTGGCGTTGTAGTAGTTGATGGAGTTGTCACTGCTTCCGTCGTTGTGGTGGACGGCGTTGGGCTGGTTGGTGGGGGTCTGGTTGTTGAAGGTGTCGGCCATCCAGTGAACTCAGTCGTTTTTCGAGTGGGCCAACCACCAGCTGCTATTGTAACTCTGGGTGGGGGTGGTGTATCTGCTTTCGGACCTTCAGTAGTGGTAGGGCGGGTTACTCGGAAACCGCCTGGTTTCGTAGGGTAGACTGGACCACTTTTAGATGGTGGTCGGGAAGGAAAGACAAGACCGCCAGGTTTCTTAGTGGGTGATGATGGAATAAAAGTTGGTGGTTTTTTGTAGCCGGGTGGGAGTAAATTGTCCGGGATTTCAGGGGGTGGAGACTCAACCTCCGGTGAAGGGGTTACTTTGAATCCAGGTGGAAGAAGATTTGCAGGGAGAATGGATTCGGGAGGTGCTTTGTAGTCTTTTGGAATTAAGGAGGCAATTGAAATTTCTTGAAATTTAACCTTGCTTAGAATAGCTGCCAATGGATCGGATGGATCAATTGTAGTGGTTTTGGGCGCTTCAGTTGAGGCAGGAAGTTTATACCCTTTCGGGAGCAGATTGAGGGGAATAGATGAACTTAGGTCAGGATCAACCGGAATTGAAGCGGGTGGCGTGGGGGTAGTAGTGGTGGATGTTGTCACCTGTGAAGCTAATGGTTTGTATCCCTTAGGCAGTAAGAAACTTGGGATTGTGTCAAAACTTATGCTATCTTGTGTAGTAGGTTTGGGAGCTGCAGTGGTAGTAGTTACTGGTGCAGTTGTCGTTCTGGTTGTACTACTTGGTTGTGGCGTTGTGGTACTTTCAGGGAATTTAAATCCAGGTGGGAGTAAATCTGCAGAAATATCCGCAAATTTAATTCCTCCGAAAATTTTGGGCGCTTTTGTCGTTGAAGTAGTAGGTGTTGGTGTAGTGGTAGAACTCGGCTGCTGACTTAGCTCCACCTCCTCTTCATGCCCATCATGTCCGTGATCATTATTGTCCCCTGGAAGGGGAATTATTCTTCTCTCTGAGTTAAGATCATCAATATCCACTAAAGTGTGAAAGCGGGAGTGTGGGATTTCACCCTTCTTGGAGGGGAGGAGTTTCCTAGGTTGTGGATGTCGCAGTACTTCTTCTCCCGCTGGCTCATGCTCTTGTCCTCCTTCCGTTTCTTGTTCTTCGTCCGTCACATCATCTTCTTCCGTTTCTTTAGGGGAAGACTTACTCGGGCGTTGAGGTGGTGGTGATGAGTTTCGCTGATGTTCATGATAGGAATACTCTTCCTCATAGTATTCGGGTGAAGTCTCTGCTCCTGATGGGACTGAGTCCTTTAACCCGGGTTCTGTCGTGGGGCGATGGGTTGTGGTAGAGGTCGTGCTGGTTGACGTTGGTAGTGACGTTGTTGTTGTTGTTGTTGTCGAAGGTGGTGAGGGGCTCACCTAATAAATAAACCATAAATATATATATAAGTTATCGATTTTTTGTGCTTATCTGTATATTTGTCTGTTATTAAATTCTGTGCAGCCCTACCTTTGAAGATTTGGAGACTGATCCAGACACCGTTTTGGAAGAAGAAACGGAAACAACTACTTTTTCCTTCTTTTCTTCACGAGGCAATGGAGCTGGCGTGGTTGTGGTTGTTGAAACGCTAGCTGTACTTGTTGCAATACTGCTGGAACTACTCTTTGATACGGAAGTAGAACTTGTCACTCTTGGTTCTGGCTTTACCTAAAGAAAATATAAAAATTATGTCAATGTGGGCATATTTTTTTTATCAACCATTAAAAATAGATACCCACCGTTTTTGTATTCCTATCTTTCAATATTGCCTTCGCCGTCTCTTCACTGACTTCATAATAGTCGAAAGCTTGTCCACCTTTACCACCCGAATTCCCACCAGAAGTCCCAACCTCCTCCGGTGAACCTGACTCTGGGTACTCTATATACTCCACCGTATAGTCATCCCCCGCATATTTGTGGCCATTATCTTTGTTTGTGCCTCCATGTTGATGCTGTGCATGTTTGTGGTGACCTGCCCTCCCCACTTCCGGTCGTGCCGAAGACGACGCTTGAATCAATCTACTTGTTGGTTGGCTTTTAGTCGTGGTAGTTGCCGTAGTGGCCGAACTAAACCTACTTCTTCCTGGATTTGGTACTGGTCTTCGTGTCGTTGCTGTAACCAATCTACCTCTGCTCCTCTCTGTTGTAGTTGTAGTAGTAGTAGTCCTAGTCGTGCTAGTTGACGTGGGATTTGTAGATGGCCTTAAAAGCGAGGGCGGCGGACGAATATTGTTTCCCCCATTTCGACTCGGTGGTTGGACACTCCTCCCATTTAATGCGATGAGTGGTTGCTCTGGTTCATCGAGTGGAATAAACTGCTGAATGGAAGGAGCAGAGGGGGCGGATAAGCTACCTCTTTCACGAGATGATCCCGGTCTGCTTGGTCCTAGTTGTGCAGTAGTAAATGTTTGCTGTGGAAATCGAGAGTGATGTTGTCGTTGATGTGGTGGAAGGACAGCAATACCTTTTCCCACAACGGCAGAAGATTTCTTCCCCTGAGGGTTATTATGATTCAGACCCAAATCGGTGGGATACTGATAAATAATGTCATCCTCTGGTTCGTCGTAATATTCGTATTGGATATTATCCTTTTGTTGGTGATGCTGGGTAGGATGATGATTGTTACCCAATCCAATAAAAGGTGGGGGAGGAGGCTGCTTCAAACTGGATGGACCTGTGGGTGGGTAGAATCCGAATTCTGTATTTTGTACAGATGTTGCCCCACCACCATCTCGGCTAGATGATCTAGCAGTGGAAAGACCACGCGGCGTAAAAAAGTTGGGGTTTTGACCAAAGGGTTGAAATCCACCAGGAAGGATGGATGATTGTCCAGATGATGAAAAGATTTGACGATTTCCTGCAAAATAAAGAACGGAAAATTATAAAAATTTACACCCTAACAACCATGACGTAAAGCCCCCTCACATTTTCAACCTTGGATAACAACTATGCTGAATTTTATTGTGGGCAAATTCTTGTCAACAAAATACTTGCTTTTATTGACTTGTCCCAAACAACCCCACATATGCAACAAAGATGCTTTCTTTTCATCTCATCTTCTTTGCTCATAATAATAGAATAACAAAGAAACAAATAACTGTTGGAAAAATAGAATACTTAAAATTCTATCTCTTCTTCTTTATTGTCAAAGAAAGAGTCAATATTTGAAATCAAAAACATTTATGCATATCCATTTTCTGCAAATATTAGGAGTCCTTTAGAAACAAACAACCTATTAATTTCGCCGCAGGAAACGTTATTTCCCTTTTCAGCTCAAAAAACCACAAATCTTTCAACTTGAATATACAATACTTCCGTTAAATAAATAAGAATAGTGATTAATGATTCAATGTCAATAACGAATCATATGCAAACAATTTAAAGATCCAAATAAGAGATAAGAGATCCATTCTTCTTCTTCATCATCCTCCTCTTCCTTCCGCGCATTCATCAAGGAAGGAAAGGCAGCAAATAAATTCAAACTTCAGCTGGAAATTGATATAATTTCTGAACTGGAAACTAATCTGTGTATACTTTTTTAAATACTGAAATAACCACATCCACGTTAATTCATTCATTCTTTGGCTTGTTCTCCTTCTCACGTCCTAAATACGAGACTAGTCGAATTCTTCACAATTTTCATGCGGTTTTCTCCCCACAAATACTTCCTTTTCTCAAAATAGCGAAATACTTTTGATTTTGAAGACACAGACAACAAACGACAGCGGATCTCAAGATGAAAACCATATCAAACTCAATAAAATACAAACCGCAATTTGAAAAGATTTCCAAAATATTTCTGAATAATAAGGAAAACACAATTCTTTGTATTAAATTTGGATCTTTCACTAAGATATCAACAACATGCCCTACTATTTTCAATAGTATTGTTATATGAAGACTGAAGACAGACCTATATAGGTACAAATTCTTATATTTCTTAAATCGCAACTGCTTTTAAAAAAAATTTGAACCCAACACGTCTCGTTTTGGTCTATTTCTTCTGAAGCACGAGAATTTACTTTTGACTATACGTACATACATACGTATGGTGGCGTATTTACCCAAATTATCTTACGTGTAATGCAATGCAATGCCACCCTAATTCTGCATTGAGGCAACTTTTTTACTCTACATTTTTCTAAGGTAAAATACACCATTACATATTTTTTCATATCATCACAATCAACGACGATTTGTCTTTAAAATCGTCACCGTACTGTTCATCATCGTCGTTGCATATAATATCATCATGCCTCTATCCGTCTTGTGTCGCAACACTATTTCCACGACCAGTACGCTACATAAAAACACATCATTAATCTTTTGGTTGTCACCGACATCATAAACCAAAGCAAGCAAGCAAAGCAAGCCAACAATGAAAGAAAACGACACTGTGCAAAGATCCTTTTTTTTTTTTTACCAAAAACTAAATTTACAATTAAGCAACAAACACGCTGTTTCATCTTCCTTTGTCGTGAGTGATGATGAGGATTGTGTGGTCATGAGCATTTATTATTTCGCAAAATCAATTCTGCTCGTTGCAAAACCAAACCCAATGCGTCAAGAGCCCCACAACGACAACAGACAGTCCCCGTAGTAAAGAACAGAACAGAACAGTGCGGCGGATCATGATGATTTGCATAAAGTGTAAATGCTAGAATAAAAGTTGTTGTGCGTCTCTCTCTCTCTCTCTTAATAAGAATATAAAAGTGGTGCGATGCTGTTAAAGTTGAAATAATTTAAAAGGCTGCATTTTGTATTTTTATTTAGAAAATGAAAGTGTGTACAGCAATATGCATTAAAGAAGCGGTGGTGGTGGTGGACGTGATAGAAATAGACGGGGTCAGTAATGTAACGTCTATCCTGTTGTACTTTGTTAAAACTAAACTTGTTTCGTTAAGTTATTCCTTGCATAAAATAATGCTGTGTACTGTTGGTGCAAAATTCAACAAGTCACGGGCTGATGCACCAACAATGACCTCCACTCCACCATTAGCATATCATTCCACTAGCCATGCAAGAATCAAAGAAACAAAAACAACAATGCAACCATTTATAATAAACAACTCTTAATTTTAATTCGAGTTAAATTGTTGCATGCCTTAATTAGCTAAAGTAATGTTTTCTATTTCAATTACTGTAAGAAATAATAGTAAAAGAGTTAACAAAGAATTATGGATGGGATGCAATCGAATACAACCAAGCACATACTTATAAGCACATACTTATATCTATGTTTTGCTTTCCACCCAAAGTTAGATACATACATACCGGATACATACAAACATTTATTATTTACGAATCGGAAAGGAAACCCAGCCAGGTCTACATGAAGAAGTTACCCAACCATAATACTTATCATACCACCTTGTAACTTGTCCTGTCCTCCCGTGTCATGTCCATCCATGAGAAGACGAAACCTTAAGTGGTACACTTTACCGACTCAATTCGGTGACATGTTCCACTTAGGACATACACTTAATATTTTAGTGGGCTAGATGCGATGGATATTTGTTTTGCTTTGAGAGCAACAAGCTGTACACTAGCACTAGACAGACAGAAATTGTTATTGCAAGAAGACAGGCATGCAACCTAAACCTACCTGACCATACCAGGACGGGTTGGTTGGTAATTATATAGGTTCTTCCTTTATTCAATTCAATTCACGACATCGCCAGAAATAAATCAAGGCAATTGGAGACAAAACGCTAAATCGGAAAACCCTTCACTTTAATTTTAGAAGAAGAAATTTAGGTCATGTCACATCATCGTAAAGGTAGGTAGACTACGCAGACCTAAATATACGTACTTACATACCTCTGTCTATGCATTATGGTCTTATATTCGAATTTATGTCCAATGCTATGAAGTAGGATTTACAGAAACAACACCATCCATCTCATCCCAATCCCACCTTCTCTGAATTCTCGTAAAACGCATTAAAGAAAAACAAATGGCGTATCTCATTTTCCATAGAATACGCTTTCATCCATTATATTACCTTCCTTTGCTCTATTTCCTCGTAAAATAAAGAATTAAAAGGACATATTTTGGGAAACGGAATTGGAATCCGAGACATAAACCGAAAGAAGAAAACAACAACACTAAAATTAAAGTAGTTTCCCATAAAATCCAAATAAATCTAGAAGTATCTATCCCAAACTTTCTTGATTCCTTGCTTTCATTTTTTATAATAATAAAAATAACAATGATGGAGTAAACCCGTCATATTGTTTTGTTTTCACCACTATATTTATTTATTTCCCTTAAAAAAGATAAATCCATCGGTATGTCACCACGAAAAAAAGAGGTTTAGACATGTTTATTCTTTCCTCAACTCCTCCACCCCATTAAATTAAGGAGGAAACAACAAAACACGGAGAGAAGCTTCAAAGAGAAAGTAAAAGCAGGTCTCTTTTTTTATATCTTCCTGGTGACAAGACGAAGGAGAAAGTCTGTCCATTTTTATATCTATCCATTATTCTCTCCATTCTGTGGAAAACAAAGCGAGATAAGACACGAACTCTGGTTTTCTAACTTTCTCCTCTAGAAATATTCCATTATTATGTGTTTTTTTTTCATTGTGGTGCATGCCGTGTTCTTCTTCATACACGGAGGAATCATCTCGTCCTGATTTCTTTGCAATTTACTCCAACCAACAACCAACCAACCTTCCATCCATCCAGTCAGCCAAGTATCTAAAGAGAAGAGCTGATTGAATGGAATTGAGTACTGACAATTTATTACTTACTTATTTCCAGGTGGTGGTAGTTGGTTGGTTGATTGTGGTGATGTGATGATGGTCTTCCTTCACCAGTTGATTTGATGCCATACTACATAAACCATCATCACCCATCACCAACCAGCATGGATTTTCGAAAGTGAAAGACACAGAGTGAATATAAGGAGTAAATAGAGTTCTGCTGCTGTTACTGCTTCTGCTGTTGGTGAAAGCAAGCAAGTTTAACTCTGTAAGATAACCTAACATTATGGACTCTGCATTTACTTGGAGTGGTACGAACGTAGGGATGGGACGACTAATGAATAATGGATGGATCTTTCATCTCATCTCATCAGATGAGACGAATAACGACTCAATCTATCCCCCGTTTGATGGTGCAGGCAAAGAATATCGGTAGGTTTGGTTGGGGAATTCGGTCTCAATTATGGGTGGGTTTGTCTCTCTCTCTCTCAGCAGAGAGAAATTCAAAGGGCGACTCATTACATTGTCGATGGATTGTTTGTTTGTTGGACGGGTGGGTGGTTGGGTGGGTGGAGAGAGAGAGAATTAGAATCAATATTATTTGACAAGTAGAAAGGAAGAGATAATGGCAAAACCAAACGAGCCTGTAGGCCAAGCCAGACCACCATGTATTACATACATACATAAGCTAAAGAGCCACCAGGACCAGACCAGTCAATGAGAAAATAACATAATAATTTCCAACACATCCAATTAAGTTATTCATGTCCATGTCGTGAAAGTAGCAGGCAAGTGAAGTGGTGGTGATGATGATGGTAGTCCATGGGCGAAAGTGCTTTCACCACAGAACAAATTGTGAGGCGAGATGCATATTATCTATAATGGGTCATCGTCAAGGACAAAATGATGGCCAGGTCGTTCCATCCAGTCTCACCTGACCTTGCTCACCTCTTATATGTAATTTTTTGGCAATGGTAAGTATTTCTATAGAGCACAATTAGTTGGATTGTTCCCTATTGAGCACCTTTTTCATCATCACTCACTTTTCTCCATAAGAAGGAGGAGAAAGTAAGTGAGCAGTGGTCAAAGGTAAAAAGGTTGTGTGAAAGAAAATGAGATGTTTTCCTTTTTACTCAAAAAATTCACCGACACGAATGATGATGATGTCCTTCCTTCTGGTTTTCTCTCTCCGACCGATTGAGCCTATTGAAAACTTTTTCAAACAACCCAAATTGCTTTTCTTTTCAGAATTCTGCTCCTGAAGAAAGTGCAGGCAGGTTGTTGAATAAGATAGCGAGAAAGTGAGTTGTAAAAGACCAACAGCTTTTCCAGGAAACAAGAGAACTTTAAGTTTCTGCCAGAATCCATTATTGAAATTTAGCCGCTAGTTAGGTTACAGATGCAAGTCATAGAATGAGGCGTATATAGTAGGCAAAAACATTTTACAAGGTCATAATTTCTTTGCAAAATAATCAAACTCTACTCAACTAAACTCTTTAAGTCTTTACAATTACAACGTTACGACGAGGACCGTTGCATGCAATGGAAGGAGAAGCACAAACATACTCGTACTTACTTACTTATCGACCTCTAAAAGTCTACACTTTTCACTGCGGGTTCCTTGTTCCCGATTCTCAAAATTAATTGGGAAAGTTGAAATGAATTTGTTCATCGCTTGTATTTTATTTCAAAACCAAAAGAAAGTTGAGGCTTTTATTTCTTTAGTGGTGAAATCTGTTCAGAATGGATTTACTTGGTAATCAAAGCCTTTTTCAGGCAACGGAGAAAAAAACCAAAACCACCAAAGCCAACCAAACTTAACTAAACTCACACAACTTTGCCCATTGCAATACAAAAGAGCAACAATTTCTTCCCTTTTTATATACACACATACAAAAAAAGAGAGAGAGGAGAAAGTGAGGGCGAGAGAATACAGAAGTAGAAGTAGTATCATCGGTATGTAGTACCTTACACACACACACATTTTAAGGTTTAGTGGTGGTCAGTCTAGTGGAAAAGTCACGTTTCCTTTTCCGCCTTCTCTTCTCTATTTTCTCTTGACTTTAGCTCTTTTAACCTAGCCTACTAGCCTGGATACCTCATCTGATTCTCTGTGGGGTGGTCAAATATATGTGGTTGGTGATGGATGCCTGAATGGAGAAGAGTGAGGTGAGGAAAAGAATTCCAGACATTTTTGACACACACATCTACACAATTATTTCCACACTGTAGATTCTCTCCTCTACCAAATCCACCTTTTACATCAACCACCATCGGATGAAAATTGACTCCTTGACTGAACAGTCTCACTGATTCGATCATATTCAACATTCTGGGTCAAACGTCTGATCTCAGCTTTTAAAAAAATATAAAAAAAGAATTCAAGAAAAAAAAGTCCTGTTGAATGAATACACTTTCTCCGCACTTGCCTCTCTAAAAAATGTAGTCAAGAATATCCATGTAAAATATTTATTCATGTGCAAGAAAACCACATAAATGTGAGTTTTTTTTAAAATTTCTAGAAATTTGATACTTTCAAAGTATCAATACCAACCAACTAATCAATACTAACGATGAAATTGCCCTGCCTCATCCATTCATTGAAGACAAGGCAAGACATCGAATGACGAAATGATGATGATTATTCCTCATTAGTTGCCCCTTCTTATATATCCTTGTGTCATGTTATCCAAAAAGTAATCGAATTTCTCCAATGAATCCTTCTACCCTTCCAATTCTGTGATGAGTAATGCATGATGTTCTTCTTCTTCAAGGAAAGAAGAACGAGAGAACATAATCCTATATTAAGCTGATGGTAATTGCATCTTCAATTTTTTTTGCAAAGACTTTCTTTCTTCTCCCTTCCATCACCAACCATCCTCATGCAGAATTTCTTCAGGGCTATCTATACCTTCTTTTATGCCAATTACCAGGCTCGTCCTCGTCATGATCGCTTTGTAAAGAGAGAGCAAAGAAGAAAATAAAGGATATCATGATGATGATGGGACAGTAATACCACAGTTCTTTACTTTTGCTATGCTATGTATACTTTCACAATCTATCCAACATAAGCAAGCATGAAGGAATTTTAGTCACTCACTCAATCATTCACTCAGTCAGTCACCATTATAAAATAAATGTCCATATAGAAGATTGCTTCTCATCTTTACTTGCTTTCTCCTGCACGGTTTACTTTTATCACTAGTGAATTTCTATATATAATACTTCAATCCTTGATCGAATAATCCAACCAAGTAGTCAGTCGAGTTGTCCTATTAGATTGATCCATGTCATCCTCGGGCCATGACGATAATATAATATGCTCTTCTCATCTCTCTCATCCTCTTAGTTTCCCCAACGCAATCAGTCCTTCCTTCTCTCTCATCTTTGTCACCAGACCACCATAACCGACTTACTCTTTCCTTCTTTCTATACAGCTTGGGGTCACCACCACTCAAGTTATCTTAACACTACACCACCAAATCAACCAGCATACATAGCACCTTCAACAATAAAATAAAATAGCAACAACTTTCTCCACTTGGTTGGAAAAAGGAGTCTCAGTCAGTTCAGTACAAGTCTTCCATTTAATGAAGGAGGTTGCCCTCTGTGCATCGGTAGAGAAAAATGCCGACAAACTCATGATTTCTTGGTCGTTGTCGTTCCAACTTTCTCTTTCGTCCATGAAATCCGATCTTGGGGATTGAAGGACTCGTTTGACTTGACTTTACTTTTACTCTTCGTTCCCCATTCCATTCTGCTGACTGAGGTTGTGTCTGTCAGAGAGTCTGGGTGGGTGAGGAGAGGAGAGTATAAAGCTGAGCAGCTTAACAACATGAAATCTTATTCCTTGTTGAATGAAATATGATGCAGCTGTGTAGTATATGTAATATGTATGTATGGTTCAAGACGACATAACCTGACCTAAACCGAACCCTAGTTTAAATTGCTTTTTCACAAATTTCTCATCACCTTGTTCCTCCTCACCTTTGCTTGCTTGCCTTATTCATCCTAAAGAACCCTTTACTCTTCTTCTTCATCTTTTTCTTCGTCCTTTTCCTAAATTCAATTCAAGGTGAAACAAGAGAAATGAAAGTTTGTTCCATCCATCCATGTAACCAACTTCGACCTTGCACACTTTTTGGGGGTCGTAGGAGTAAATCCACTTATTTTGAAAAGTGAATTTTCCGGAATTCCTAAACTACGTACGAGGAAGATATGGTGAAGAGAAGAGGGAAAATCACAACAATTCTCTTTTATGCAATGCCTATGTGACGAGGATGATGACGATGATGATGGGGTTATAAGGATGCGATGTAATGATGAAGTCTTGTGCAAGCCTAATTGGGTTGTAACCTTGTTAATTTTATGCCATCCCTAAGAAGATCTCTTCTTCTTCCCTGTATACCACCCATGTATAAACAGACAAAAGGCAACAAAAAAAACATAGTCAATTTTCAAGTTAGGTTAACAAATTATAACAAATTTTCCGGGACGGGCAAGTTAACAAAAGTTACTGGTGGAGTCAAGGGAGACAGAGAATGATGAAAGAGGGACAATTTAATTTATCCAGTTAGCAACTCTCTCATGTCTTATATAAAGAATTCTTTTTGCTCTTGTAAAAAGTGACAACTTTACTTTACTGCATGGGTTGGGTTCTTGGGTTTACAAGTCCGAGAGGAAAGAGTCACAGCCATTAGTCCCATCGTTGGGATTGTTATAAAAGTGATCATGCATTATGCATTTTTCTTTATACTGCTCTTCTGGACAATACGGAGGACACATTCCGAGTTACTGCTTTGTCTCTTTTTTTATCCGGATTCAATTTCAATCCCTTTTTGCCTTAAGAAAGAATGGCAACAATTCATATAATGTATAGATACGTAAAACATGATGGCTCCTAATGAAACACACCATATATATAACATTATACATACAGCAACTATCTGTAAAGTGTCTCAAGGTTGGAATTGCAACTTACTTTAAGTGAAATGACACATCTTGACGACACATATTGCCACGACATTACGAGGTAAGCACCCTTACCTTATATACATGCATATGTATGCAGTTACTGTGTCAATGAATTCACACTCCCACCAACAACCAAGTCATAAATGCAAATTTAATGAGATTCTTCTGAACTTGTTACATATGAACTGCATACAGAGTGACGACCAGTGACAATAACTTGCCAACTTATCTTAGCCATTCACTTTTATTAAAGTAGGCAAAAAGCAATATAATAATAGTATAAGCTTTATTATTAAGTGATCTAGTTGGTTCACGATGCAATGTGCATAATGAGTGAATGTGAATGGATTGTTGACCATGAAGGTGGTCCACTCATTCACTTCACTATATGCAATCTGCATACAGGCTGAAATTATTATTGGCACATTGTCAATTATTGTGTAGGTAGACTACAAAATTTGCCTCTTATTAGTTGTATTTTTATTTTAAATGCTATTTTTTGTATTGAACATCTCCAGAAATTCCTTATCTTGTTTTATGTACTATAGACATATTAGCAATTAAAAAGTTGGTTCTATTCATCCCCATTTTTAAAAAGCCATTATCATACTGCCATAATGTTAGAAAAAAGAGCTTTTACGATCCCTCTTAAAAAGTTGAGTAATATAAAATAAGTAGTAATCACACAGTGAACCATATATTTCACACAAGATTGTGGAAACCAATTTTCACACTTTTAAATATATTGCGATTACAACATGCATGAGTTAAATTAAGAGAGTTTTTAAACTGTTGTGTTGGTCCCATTCGGTGGGTTGGGTTTTAGAACCTAGAAATTCATTTCATTTCATACGTAAATGGGATCATCGTCCAGAATATAATTATAACAACGGGACACGATACAAGGTAAGTTGATTTCCTTCCGGGTATGTGTTGGCTGTGACGAGTGAGTCCAAGAGGGATGAATAGGGGACAATTAAAGACTAATGATAATTATTGTAATCTTGATCTCCTGTTCCTTGGTTTGTTTGGTGTAGGATGAAATGAAGGGGTGGTGTGGTGGTTGATGTCATGGTGGTGCAAACTGACATGCATGTATCAAACAACAATACCTCTGTGTAGCAAATCTAAATCTATTCATTCAATTTATATTGAATTGAGTGAGAGGAGATCACGATGATGATGATGACGACTGACGACGACGAGGAGGACCGATATCGACCAACCAGGATGGATGAATAATGTGACGTGGAATTGAATGAGTGTGGACGAATGCAATGGTATATTTGACCATCATCAACCATTTCAGCAAGTCTATAAAAACCCGGATATCGGGATGAAATGTCGGGTGAATGAATCAGGATGTTATCTATATTCTATTATTTTTTTATGTTACTTTTCCTCATGCTGAGAGTGAGACTTTTTCACCTTGACTTTTTTCCAATCTTCCAATAATGATTGATTACATCAAGAAAAATGTCCAATATCCGGATCATACTAACTTAACTTGCGTCATAGACATGGAACAATTCAATCCGAACCAGATTAATAATAATCTTCCCTGGAATTCACATTAAGCATGGCATGCATACCTTGTAATCAATATGAATCTTTATTTTTACTAATAAAATAAGACTTGTCCATGTGGGTGGATTAAATTGATATGAACCACATTCCTTGACACACCCACACATACACTGTAACAGCATTGAGTGAAAGCCATCTCTCCTTTTTCAATTTTTTCAAAAAATCTCGTACATATTGTTATGCACCCATACATAATCCTTCCCTCAGGCCCATTTTATTTACATTTATCAGCTCTTAAACTAATTTACTTTTATGGAAAATGAAAATCTTCTTTAAGCCAAACCAGGCAAGCAAAGAAACCCACCACAAAAAGCCGGAATAACCTGGAACTAAGCTAACCAACCTTAACTTCCTTCCAATCCCACTTTTCTTCTTTTTCTTCTCTACTTCTTTACAGCATCCAATTAGTGTTGTTCCAAAATTTGTGAAAGAACAATAAAAAGAAGAAGAAGAAGAAGAGGAGAAACCCTCAAGCAAAGTTTCCTTAAGCTTCTCCTCAGTCTTTACCACAAATCCAGGAGAATTTTCAGTATAGTTAATTAATAATTAATTATGCTATATACGCTATTTATCATCTATCTATATGTATTATTTAAATATAAGGAGGTTGTCTGTCGATCTCATTAAAAAGAATAAGCAACAGAACCTAACCAAGTTCCTCCATTTTCTTCTACTAGAGAAAATAAATAGAACAGAATAAATAGAATAAAATAAATATTATTGTTTTTCTACCTTGCCATAAAATAAATAAAGAAGTTCGTGTTCATTTTCAACGTACAAGATCATTCCTCTCCTCCATTTTATTTAGGCCTGAAGAATTCTTTCATGATGAATTCATGAATTCTCCACTCTTTTATAAATCTTTGTGGAACAATGGATGGCTGGCTGAGTCGACTTGAGTAGTATTATATAGAAGACTGGAACAAATGGATGTGAAGGTAGACAAGGAGTGTGCAGCAGCAAAAAGTAATGAAGGGAATTCGCTTTGCAGATCACTTTAAAAGTGTAAACCAAAGCAACGTAAAGCAAATCAAAAAGTACAGAAAAGCAAAGCAAAGTAAAGAATGACAAGGTCTTCCTCAAACAAAATAATAAAATGTGGCAACCACACCACGCCCAAGAAACTACTTTTGCTTACTTTACTTTACTTTGATGATCTTTTGCAGCCGTACTACATACGTATCATAATACATCTCAAACCTAATGAAATGATGGGTGTGTATCATTCTATTACAGCGTGATTTCCAAAATTGCTGGAGGATAATAATGATGATGATGATATTCAATTGAATTCTTGGTCACCATTCATTATGTCACCTAACCAAGCAATCAACTTAATAACTAAACTAGACTGGACTGGATGGTACTTTTCAAGAGCAACTTCATTCAGGTATACTATCCTAGTTTGTTAATAACTATACAAATATGTATTATTGCTTTGTAGTTGTGAAGTGTGAGCAAATATCTGATCCACTTAAAAAAGTGCTTCACTTCTTCGATCTCCAGCCGGTTTGTCAAATTCCACATAATATTTCATTACTCCTGATTTTAAACTCATCATACTCTAAACCAATCATTATAAATCTATTTCAACTATGCACCACTCCAACCAAATTAATAAAATGTTACAATCTTCTTGTTATCTTACCTTGTGCCTTGCAGGGGCAAATGAGACAGGTTAACACAACTCCGATCCGGAACACGGCTTGAGTTCCCCATGTCCACTTGCGATCTCTCCCTTCCCGAGATTTCCAACGGCATCGCGACTTCATTTTTTTGATAAGACAATTAACAACTAACACTGTCAAAAAATCACTTAATAAGCACAAATTCTCAGAAGAAGTTAGTTAGTACAAATTCACTTCACTATGTTACAAAAACACAAAGTCATGCTAAAAAGTTTTTCCAAATATTATTCACAATATTTGATTATTAATACAATCTTCTCATTTCTATTTTTCTAATAATAATACTATGTGATGAAATGAAATTAACCAAAAATGTATTGTTGATATGGATTCGGAATATGAATTTGCCTTGAGTATAACAACAACAATGCAACGTTGTTTCTCTTAATGGTAGTGTTGTTGATGGTGCAACTCTCTCTTTTCCAAGTACAGTAAGACGACGACTTCAAATAGTAATAATAATTGCACATGGTTTGGCGTTACGTTACATGATGATGATATGTTTAAAAGACGTTGTGGTTGTGGTATCGTTGTGGAGTTTAGCTTAGCTACTACTACCACTTTTGCCTTATTATATTATACCACTAAAGTTTTGTGTTAAAGAAAATGTAGGTAAGTACGTGTTGTTGGTCGGCTGAGAAGTTGGAGCAAACTGAACTGAAGGCATGGGAGCACATTCCTGCACCTCTTCAGAACTGACTCTCGTTTACTTTACATGGTCTTGTCTCACGGTTTGCACAGACGCTATGAATTTGCTGAGGGAAGCAGAGAATATACAAGAAGAATGATGAATATTATAATCTTACGTTGGTTGAATTGCATTACATTACATTGCATTGCACCATGTCTTCGACACGGGGACTTTTACTTTTACTTTGGAAGGTAGTAAAGTAAGTGGTAATAGTAGTGGATGGGATGGTGTAGTTTTGTTTGGCTGTACTACTAGTAAGAAAAGACGCATGAATATGTGATGGTATTGTATGGTGATGCGATGGTGGGATAATATGTATAATGTAATGGTGAGATTTTATACAGTGAAGTGAAGGAGGAATGGAAATAATATAATATTATGCAGTTGGTCTATGTGAATATGAGTGTGCTACGTCTTGTCTAAAACTTTACTTGTTGAATGCATCCAAGAATGAGATGGATGGATGCAAATGGAATGGAAATGATGATAATGGGAGAATTCAGAACAAGAAAGATGAAGGTGGATGGAGGATGGATAATAATGTCCGGATGTATTGTGTAGGCAATCCAATGAGATGAACATGAAAGGAATGGAAATTTGGAGATTTACATGCAATGCAAATTTTAGGTGGGTAAGAAGAAGAAGACGAAATACGGAATCATCAACACCATTATTAAGTGATACTAAACGAGAGGGAGAGGGAGATAGATGTTTTATTGTGCTTCTTAAGATTCTAGGTTGAATGGAATCATGATGCATTCAGTCTTTATTTTGATAATAGAAGACAAATTAATACAGGTGTTGTTCATAATTAAATGATAAATTAAGAATCAATAGTATTAAACATTCCTGATCAAAGCGATTCAGCTATTAGTGTGTGGCATACACTCGACTGACTACAACATAACGTCATTTGTACATATTATTACCTGAGTGAGAGACAACATTTAAGAAAAAACCATTGCTACTCACGAATAAAATTCACCCACCACCACCTCATCTTACCTTCTTACCTGATGATGAGAATGGAATCGAGAAGGACCATAAAATCTTAACGATGATGATGTTTTTAAAGTTGTCCCTTAATTAGCTTGAATTTCAACTTAATTGGTCCCTCTTCACCCGGATTACTGACAATGATCATGATCATGATGATGAGCATCGGAGCGTCATAATGATATCAAATGTCTTCCTCCCATTACCTTTTGCATGGTTACAGATCAATCAACAAGTGGAGTTGTACATAGGTGTAGTCAGTTCAGTGGTGGTATGTACGTTCATTTCACTCCGATCCTTCCCCGTGATCGATACCTGTTTCCGAATTAATTGACAATTAATGTCAATTTAGTCCATGCTTAACAGCTTCCACCACCAACCAACCATGCTCGAAACAAATGCTTTCTCTTTCCCAAGGGCAAACTTCTAACTTCTGTACCAGCCCAGGAACAACGGAATAAATGTTTCATTCGAGAGATTTATTGGAATTTGGAACAGAATGGATGTTCAATTTAACTTTGAAAAACAATCCCTAATTATTGCTATGCTTCAGTCTAGTGCAAAGCAAAGTAAGCATTGATAATACAACAATTCCTTTGATTCCTTTCCAGGAATTGTTCACTATGCGGTTCAGTAAATTCTTTGGAACTGCTTGTTGTTTTTTTGGGTTGTTGTGTGATGTACTAATTAAATAATTAATTACTTTGCCCTTTTCTTCATTAAACGGCAGACTTTGTTAAATTGTCTACCACATCCAAAAAGAGGAGGAAGAGAGAGAAAACCATAGAATATTATGTTTCAAATAAAACACAAGAACAAGAACTTTAATTACTCTGAATCACTCTCATGTATATCTTTATATTTCATCCTTTCTACAGAAATGCTCTCATTCTTGTTATTTCCCATTTGCATGTCATTTACAGATGTGTAGCTTCTCTTTAGAAACATGGATACCTTTCAATTCCATCCAACATACATATACAAATGAATCACAGGAAAATAATGCCATCAGAGTATTCAGAATATACACATTTATACATAATTAATGCTACTACGCATAAAGTGAGCTAGAAGGCTTTAGTGTTCACCATGTTATTGTAATTCTTACTCCAGGGGAGATTAGGATTATATAGACCAGTTATTCTAGCTTTCCTTGTTAATAATTAATATATTGTCTTTATAGCCAACATATTATTTTCTGTTCATCCGTGAAATCAGAAGCTTACAATTACGAGCACAATTAAAATTGTATAGAATTATTGCCTAAATACAATAATATTTCAGGCTATAAAGTCTTAAAGTGAATGAAGGGAGGAAGGAAGGAAGGAAGTAATTACACACACCCTTATTCTTTGTCATTTAAACAGGTGTTAAGAGATGAGGATACGCGTGTATGTACCTACTAACTGCCTACTTTATATTTCATGACACAGCAACACAGCAACCATTACATACATTAATATAACATTATCTCTTTTCATTCAATGTTATTATTAAAAGGAAATCTTTTTTTTTAATTCATAGTCAACCGTGAGAGATAAAAGTGTAACAATGAAATTGAATATAATCCATTTCACTCTTTATTACATGGGTTGGTTAGGTTGGCTCATAACTTGCTTTGCTTAGCATTATTTATTTCGTGCTCGCTGAAACATTGAATTTTTGCACTAATTTGATATCAAACCGAGATTAATTATTAATTCTTTGTGATACAATTTAAATACAAAAGCCTAACCCAATTTCCAGAATGGAGATAGCGAAAGTGAGATGAACTTGTGATTTTCATTTTGTAGGCGTAAAAAGCACTAGACTGCCCTTGGAAAAATCAAGATTTTGATTTTGCTAAAGTTTTATATTAGCATTCGCGAATTTCTTGAGATTCAGAAACCAGTAGCAAAATTATGTGTGGTGGAGTATTATATCTTCAACATTTAATAGAATAATATGACTTTCATTATACGCATGATATTACACTTTAATAACAAATTTGGCATTTGGCAAACACTACTTACTGCAAACTGTATACTTTTTGTTATTATTACACAAGAGAAGTGATGTGTTGTGGCAACACACAGTTAAACACACACAAGATGGACATTGACCAAGAATTATATTATCTTATTATTATTACATATGCATACATACACCCATGACCATCCATATCCACCCCCACGCATTTCTCTCCTTATTACACACACACAGAGATCATTTTACGTCAAAGTTTTGCTACGCGAATAAAATATCGTCATGCGAAAAACTTTATTCATTAAAAACTCTAACACTTCAAAACCAAACGTACCTCTTATTGATTTCTTGGATTGGATTATACACATCTGAAATGAGATTGGATTTGGGAGAACGGGATTAAAGCAAAGCAAGCAGCAGCAAAGCAAAGCAAGGAGAATATTTTTAGGATACAATCTATTGCTTCACTTTTCAACGTCGTCGATTTAATATAATGTCGCTTTCGCATCAGTGATTGGAATGCAATTCATGAAGAATGTGAACTTATTAGTGGTGCATCACATTCAATTTTAGTTTAGTATAGAAGTACATATTATTATATTGTATGCAAAATTGCCTGACTGCCGTATGTACTTACTTTTGTTGAGGTTGGATGACTTGACTGGTAGACTTGAGACTTTCTCACCATCGGAATAATAATAATAATATGTATAAAACATACGAGTGGTGGTATTTCTACAGTATAAAGACTATAAGTACATAAATGCCATAAGTAAAGTTGGCTTTATTACAGGCTGCTATATTTTCTCATAAATTTAGGTCACCCCATTCACTTCATCCATCCATCCCATTGCATTGCTTTGTGCTGCTATGCTGTTGCTGCCCAAGTTAAGTAGTTTAGTTTAGTCAAGTTGAAATAAAGTTGAAATAGTAAAATGAAGTTCACACACAATAACAATAAATGAATGCAACTTTTAGCTCTAAGTTTAGGCCAAGAAGGAATAAGAAAGGATGGATATGTATGTATATGCATGTCTTATCATCCTGGTTGTATTGTGCGGTTATAATAGAATTCTGTTCTGCTGGTAAGGTAACAATAATAATTATATAATATGGAGTTAGTTAGTGACGGAACTAAACTAAATTACAGATTGATACATGCACTTTAAAAGATGATATACCTATTTGCAGTAAAAGTGGATGGATTATATAGAAAAGGAGTGCAATAATGAGCGTGAGTATGAAAATGAGAGTATATAAGTATACAAAAATTGAGAGTATAAAAGATGTTATAGCCATGCAATAAACAAATTCACCAACAGGAAACATTGGAAATGGGAAAAAATAATGAAAAATAATATTAATATTCCGATCCTTATTGTGTAGGTGTCTTGTCTTCGTACATAATCCTGGCAGACTGGAAAAGTCGTTTTCTTCAAGAGGAAAGTGATTTGTTCCTTCAAAATCATAAATATAAAGTGAATTTTTAGAAAAACTCATTTATGATAGTTTTGCCAAGTCAAGGTGTCTAGTGCTTCCGTATTTTGACACATATTTCAAATTTGCTGGCTTGTATTGTCTCCATATACACAAAATATAATGACTTTGTTAGCGCTGAAATGCATGTTTGTTTTTGCTATGTTAGCAGATTTATTGCAATTATTTTAACACCATGAATTCCGCTTGGTTTAATGACTTCTATTTTGTGTAAGTAAACAAAAAAAGTTTGTTTGCGCTCTTTGGTAAAAAGGGATAATGTAGAAATTGACGTAATTTTTAATGAAGTAAATTAAACGATTAAATCCATACTGTGCAATAAATATAGTATGATCTTTAATTCTTGGCCAATTCCGCCTGCAAAAAAAACCTTGTTATTTGCCTTACCATTGAATTGAACCATAGAAGCGTAAATGCATCAAAGTGCAGGGGTTTCTCTTAATGCAAGCAACCAACTTATACACAGCAACGCTCCACCATCTTACAATTTTCTTGCAAAGTAATCCCATCACTTTGTTGTAAGTGCACATTTCTTCAGGTCCTATCTAGATGGAGATTTATGTCGTATTTGTTTGCTTCGTTCTTCTCCCAACTCTGTTTGTACTACATTTCCCCAAGTACAGATAGATATGTCATCAACTCATTGTTTTAACCCGTATTCGTTATAGAATTCTCAATTTTCCCAAGTTAAAATTTCTACATGAAACAATTCCGAACCTTCTAAAAACACATTTACTCATAATTTCACTAGTATTCTTAACATATATGTACCATCTAAATAAACCCTTGCAAATATATCCAACTTTTCCCAACAAATGTAACTAATCCCTCCAGTAATCCAAGTTCCAATGTAATCAAACTAATAATTCCTTGTGTCAAATCAAGTTCATCCGGCACATCCATCCATCCATTCTGCTGATGTTGATGATGATGATGATCCTTTAGTTGTGTCGTTATGTTACCAAATTACCAACTAAATAACTAAACTAACTAACTTAACTTGGCACAAACACAACAAATAACAAACTCTTTTTTAAACAGAATTGTGTACTTCACTAACTACTGTACACATGTATGTATATATTTCGTCGGCCTCCTCCCTGTTGTGTGCTTCATTATAATTCCTTTTCATCCCATCCAAATATATACATCCCACGCACCACGAGTACCACTAACTAGCTATCAAAGTTAAAGTTAACTAGCTAACTAACTGCATTGTGTTTATTTGTTGTTTGTGGAATATTCCTTACTTACTTATGTCGTCCCTATATAACATACATACAGATACATACATAATACATAAGAAGAAGAAGGGCTAAGTTAAAACATTGGGATTGGATGATGCTTACTTCTTATTTCATTTAGTTAAAACATCAGCACATGTTACTCTAATGTCTCAGTCTGCTTAAAGCAGTTGGCAGGCTCACCCACAATCAGCATCATCACATTTAAAAGTATTTATTATATAGCAGCATCATTTACACAGTACCACACTATTTTACACGCTTGTTTAGCACCAAGATAGATTTTTTTTGCATTTTGCTTCACACTTTTACTTTGCAAATTTCATTTTCTTGATTAAAAGTGCAAAATAATATAAATGAGAAGAATTGGAATTTATATAGATTGTGTGCGAATCGTATTATCATACATATATCAACCATAGATATTATATTTATGATGAAGGGGAACCAATTCTTTTGTCATAGTTGATACTGTAATGATCCGAAGATCCTGCGAGGACCCACCACCATTGCATTGTGTGTTGTTGTTTGGGTGAATTAAGCCGGTGTATATATATAATATTGTTATTAAGTTAAGAAAAATAATACATACATATCGTATTGAAGAATACTAATTGACCCTCACTGCTCAATCTTGTATTGATATTGAGTTGTTAATATGGATTAAAAAAGACAATGCGGCCGGATGTGGAGTTCTTGGATGTGATCCCAACTCGGGATAAATGGCAGTGGCCGTATCGATAAGAAATTATCACATCACTTCAGGAAAGGAGTAGTTAGTTATTCAAGTGAAAAAGAAGAATGATAAGAATCGTCCATTATTTTTAAGAGAATATTTTCCATAAAAAAATTAAATATACATATACCAAAATTGCGGATTGATACTGGAGTGGAGTGATAATATTTAGTGATGGCAGTGCTTAAATCCTGTTTTTGCTACAGTTTGCGACAGGGGAGCTTCATTATTGGAAGTTATGCTTTGGTAAGCAAATATTTGTATTTTTTCTTATTTTGAGTGAATTTAAGTATTCAGTTTCCAGTGCTTGAACAATATGAATTCAGTGAGGCGTGGTATTATTATTATACTGTTGACTTTCTCACGTAGAGTAAAATAGAAAAATGTAAAATTCGTATGAAAATATCAAAATAGGTTCAATAATCCCCGTTTTATTCTGATTTTAAAAAATACAAAGAATTTAAATTAAAGCACGGAATGAGGATTTACGATTTGATCACGACTGTGATAAAATGTTGTCATTAAAAAAACTACTAGAAGGTCAAATTCAGACTTTTAGAGTTGTTAATTCTAGAATCATTATCACTGCTTTTTGTAACAACAGAGGATTTTCTGAGATACTTTATTTATATAAAATGGAAATGTTAATTAAGTAGCATCAATTATTATAATAGATTTTGGAGATACCGTTCATATTCCAATTTATATCTGTACTGTTCATTTTGGATTAATCTATATGAATGGTCAAAGAGCCGGAAACAACGTAAATCTCAGTCATTTCTCGGATTTGCATTATTATAGATATATACCCAAACACACCAACATTTAAGCCGGAAATTGTTGAGTGATTCAAAATCCCTTATCCACTTAAATAAATTGCTTGGGTATGCATTTCAAATTATACTTTTTGGATACCATTAAAAAGTAACTGAACTTTTAGTTGAATCCACCAACTCGTCGGTAATTTGTCTCATTTTATTTGCTTACTTTTTGTTTGTGCGTATGAATCCAAGTTCGGAAAACAAATCTCTTTTTTTTCAAACCGCAATAGTAAAAGAAGAGGAAAAATAAGAAGGAAGATAATGATTTTATTCATTGTTCTTCATCTCTTTTGAATTCGGGCTTGATTCGGTCGGATTTTGGGCAGTATCTACTTCATACTGATAGTGTCTCTTTATAAACCAGGGGATAATGTATATAATATGTACTTTTGTTTAGCTGCTTGCTTACTCTAGATCTGGTAGTTATTCTCAATTGGAGTCAGATTAAACTTTAGCTTTGCTGCATTATACTCAGTAAATTCTTAGTGATATTTTCTGTAAAGCTGAGATTTAAAAAAGTGTCTCATAATTATAAAGATTGGTTGCGTTATAAAAACAAATGGCAAAATGTACAATGAGACAGAGATATTCGTACCAAAAAACTTGTACGCATAACAGAGTGGTTTAATAATACCAAAAATTTATGTAAGATTCATAAACAGATCAATGTATTATACAAAACGAGCCAATTATTAATTTGCAAACATTTTATTAGTTTCAGCTTAAAAATGTATGCTGTAAATATTCTGTACATGCAAAATTAGAATTTAACAAAACATAAAACACTGCAATTTTATGAAAATCAAAGTTCAAAGCTAATCCGCTTTTTCGGGCTTTTAAAAGTATGAGATTTCAACCACAGAAAGATTAGCAAATAATTTTTGGTTCGAAACATCTTGAACACTGCATTGCAATTGTAACCAAGCATTTCGTGAATTCCTGCCCACACGGCACGGGCGACTGCGTCAAACTAAACTACATAATCACCCGATTTATTTACCTGTTGCATTATTATGCTTACTTAATTTGCGACGACAGACATTTGCATTAGCATTCATTCCCACGGCATGTGTACTCGTATCAAATATCTACCACAATCCGACAAACTACCTCCGTTCTGTTTTGTTCGGATTTTTGTTCTGTTTAGTAGAGTAAAAGTACCGTAACTTAATTTCCTAGTTTATTTATTTATTCACAGTTAATTCCCTGTTCACTTTTATTGTTTTACTTTGAATTGTTGTGTGTGTGTGTATGTGTGTTTGAGCATGTCTTACTTTTATGTCCGGACTGCTTTTTCTTTTATACTGTAATTGAGTGCGTAAAATGAAGTTAGGTAATTTTTTGTAAATGTCAAAGAAACGTCATCGTCACTCACATAACATCATTAAAATAAAAATACATGGGGGACGGAAAGCCCTTCTTGTAAAGAAAGAGATTCATTTTCGCAATTTGTAGAACTGTTGATTTTGGCAACTATAGAAGGCTTCACAAAACAAAATACCAGTGGTAGTTCGATTGAGTTACTCGATTTCGTGATTAATGATGATGAACTGACATGATACGTAATCTTGACAAGATATACAGTTTTGTATATATATCAACTTATTTGTATTTTTGTGGGCTGCGAAGTTATGGGAAACGGAAATACTTAAAATTACTAATAATTATCTCGTAAAAAATACAACAAACAACCGGGAATAAACAAAAGAGTTAATAATAGTTCTGGTCGACTGCCGTTCATCGACACCCGATGCATGCAATTAATGTGATCGAATTTTTCGAATATGCTGGAAACAGTAGTCAATCAATTAACGTTGAAAAAACTATTTCGAATTGAACTCATCCATGCTAGCATGTTTGTCAGCCAAAGATGATGCCCACAACTTAATAAGTAGGCCATCTCAATGGAACTATTACATTAGCTACGAAACTGTAGAACTCAGATATTTATTGCAATTTCTTGCAATTTATCGCAAATTGCAAATCCTACCCGATGCATTATGATCATTGGCATTTATTCTGGCCTCTTTTAGTTGGATCTTCGTTAATGGCTTTAAATCGATGGATGATGAAGATCATTCGTGCCGTGATCGAAATCGAGTAAAGGTTGAATTAAGATTAATAGCATTGATCGTGACAATGTCATTTATTCCTGGGTTGGGTGTGGGTAGATTAAATAGAGTGAATTGAGAAAAGTTATATACGTTCTGCTTTCTTGGACAAAAAGAACACAATAAAATGTGACCTTTTACAAAATTATGGAAACATCCAATTCAAAAAATTTCAGCTTTAAAGTGAAAGTGGAACTTTAACTAGGGATTTTTACAGAAAAAAATCAATTAAATTGAATAATAGTCCATCCTGGTAGTTTCAAAGTTTATGGTTATATTAAAGTTTCATATCCAACTTTGCTTTCATTCTCGGTGTAATAAGTAAATCTATTTTCTGCATAAATACCTCCCAGAATTGTGAATACGTTTTTTACACTAGATTCATGAAAACCTCCTCATTTTCATTAATTTGGTTCCCTTTTACCTTTAACAAGTAATCCAACTCCAAAGAAAGGCAGATGCGATTCGATGATCAGAACAGACAACTACTAACTTGAGTGGGTGGGCAGTATACAACGTATGCGAAAAATGCAAATACATACTAAGCAATACTAATTCTATACATTTCATTTTTGAGCCCATTTCATTATTGAATTGGTTTCATTGTTGCAAGTAAATTTGTAATTTTGTGTCTGAGTCGTTTACCATTTCCATTCTTTTATTGCATTGTAACGCTTACTTTACTCAGTATAATTGACTTTTTCTCATCTGTGTCTGCGTTTGACACACAACTTTGTTAAAAGAAGGACTAAAAGGAAATTGGGAAATTGTTGGAAAAATAGCTCAACCATGGCGGGCACAGGGTTGATTTTGGTTATAAGAAGGTTAGTACATGTGTGTATGTATGATATGCAAAAAAAAGTGGAAACAGATGCTAAATAGAATATTGCATCTTTCTTGTCAGAGGTAATTGAATGCTGCACATCTCATTACGATACACATATGTGCAGCTACATACTTATGTCTCCCTTTCTCCAGGGGTGTCTTTGATTAAGTCAGGTTAGAATAGAATTTCTTAAGGTCTGTTAAAAAAAAACAATCTTAGTTGTCAATCACATACATCGTACAAATTTATTATGCTATATGTTACAGAAAACGGAAGTAAATGAGCCACAGATTGTATCATTTACTTACTTTTGCGCTGTTGTTTATGTTGGTTACAACATTCTTCACTCACGCATTCTTTTCGTATGTACATATTTCATACAAGATTTTTTCTTGAAACAATGGGACCCAATATGTATGCATCCATCCATATTATTATTACATGCGGTTCACAATTTACAGAAAAAAAACTTATACTCTAATAAAAACATGTTCAATTTGGTTGGTATGGGATGTTGTGGATTGATGGAAGGATGTTGTGTACACCTCTTGCCTTGCAGAATTATTGTTATTATTTCACATTATGACAAAGTGGGATTCATCCTACTTACTTGCAGTTTAAATGAAGCAAACAATTTGCTCTAAATCCTGCAGTTTTTCCTAAACCAACTCATCGTGAGAGTTAATAATGAAGAGGGAAAAAATAAAGTCCCGTTTAATTATTCTCTCTAATTGTGCCTCGCCTTCTGCTAACTAACGATACCTCCCGGGCTGATAAATGTGTGTAATAATAATATCGCTATTAAAATTATTGGTTGGTACTGTCACAATTAAATTGTTGACAATGTATATATGTAGCTAAATAGGACGACGGATGATAATAATAATGACGTGACATTGTGCATTTGCAGTGTGCGTGAGAGATAGACATACTTACTTATATCGCATTTTTGTTTAAATTTGTTTTTTGACACTGTTAAAAGTTGTGTCATAAATCCCTTATCATGTATCAATCAATTATGAAAAAAGGGAACATTTTACAATTTGTAGGTTAACACGTATGATAAGTTGGCAACATATATTGATAAACGTATGCCTGCAGGAACTGAGGTCTTATTAATATCTGTACATCCCAAACACATAATTTTGAGCGTTTTACACCTGACAAGTCTTTGTTAAGGAAGAGGAGGATGTAGTTTAATAGGATTATCTTGCTTTAGTTTACACCTAAACTACATACATATCTACCACCCTTTTAAGAAATTAGAGCTTACACAAATCTTTTCTGCCTTAATGTGAATTATATAATCTCTTCCTGCAAAAATACCGTTTATGCAGATTATGAAACTTTTTTTTACTCAAACCAAACTCAATGTGGGTTTTCTGCATGTTATAATTGAATACAAAAATATTCAAAAATTCCTTGTAACCTTTAATTATAGAAACTTGCATCGAATTTTGCATTAATATTCAAGGTTCCCGACAAATTATATTATGTTATGTTCATCTTTTTTTTTAATTTCGACTTGGACACACATTGAACGTATAAAGTGGTGGAGTCTATGGTGGGATCACAACAAATTATATATAATTAACACACCCAAATAATTCTTGCGTCTAATCTCGTACCCATTTTTGGGATTGGTCATAGTAGTTTCACTATATATTGTACTATTGTGTCACACCTAGTGCACCTGTTGCAATCGCAAATAAGCACTGATTTGAAAGAAATTACCAAAAATGGAATGAAATTGGGAAGACATTCACAAAAAAACTAGGGGTTGTAACCTGTCGTAATTTTTAATTTTTGCAAAGTTTTGCACGTGTCTTCTCATGGACAAATTTAGAAGCATAAATAATTCTTCTGCTTTTGTTGCGAAAAGTAGTTTACTCAAAATCATGCAAAATGTTAGATATCTTGCAAAAATTTGGAGTTGCTAATGATATTTATTTGTATCATAAATTTCAGATTGTCTACTGCGTCGCATTTGCCGTAGAGTTATGGTGGATCGTGGAATCATTACGTGAGTCTCTGCGAAATAAAATGCTAATAAATTTGTATTAATACATAATCAATCAATCAATACAGCTAATTAATTATTATATTGTATGTCATTTCTATCACAGTGATTTTGCCAGCCCCCGCATACACATTATGCTCTCTGTACTTCTTCAACTTTATAATGGCAGCCGTTCTCCTATTCGGACTTTTAGTTGTGAGTGAATGCAAATGCATACGTAATCAATAATTTCATCTCAATTCAAGCATAATTAAGGTTTTAATAACTTTTATTCATTATTAGTCAACCCTAATTACATGTCTCTCTTTATGGCTAATTAATTAATTGGCTTACTTTTTTTCATTTCTTCCATTCTATTTCATTTCATTTGGTGTCACATCCTCAATAGTTGAAAAATGCATTAGATTTTGGCTTCTTCTTTTCTTTACTACTCGGTCGGTAGCTTCCATATGCACATCAATGAATTGTTATTTATATTTGTCGTGTGGCGTCGTCGTCACCGTCATTTCTCACCGTACGGACTTACTGGGACGTGTGTCTCGTTCAATTAGCGAACTCATTGAATTTTTATTATTTATTTAATTCTTACCTTTTTTATTGTTAACAAGACAGTAAGCAAGAGCAGATGGTATGGTTAACTTTGGTTTGATTTTGGGAGACATCCATTGTAGCTCCTTTTTTTTCTTTATTATCGTGAAGTGCAACAAAATGAAAAATGTAGGTCATTCATGTCCACCCACTGAAAAATCATGCCGGCTGTCACTCAATCATGACGACGACGAGAATGACGACGGATGGAGGAGAGCAAAATTCAGACGGATATTCATGCACATTCACAACAACACAGCCATATTTCTTATCTGCATGTTTCTAGTAGCACAATGAAATTCAAGAAGATGTGATTGTTGTGATTGATGGCTGTATTGCATTTGATTCATAATGCATGCAAATATGTATGCAATGTAAATATTGATCCATGATTGATATCAATTGAAAGAAAAAGAGCGTAAAGAGTTTGCGATTTGTGGATTACAATGGAATAATGGAACGCATTTTATTATTATTATGATTATTTATTTATTTACTTATTATAAATTATTGTGATTGCAGAGACAACGCAAATATTTGATGAGCTGGACTCTGATGACCGTATTATCATTTTTCCCAGAGGCTGGAATGGTTCTTTTCATGTCTCTTTATTATTGGGTGGGTGGATTTGGAAAGAATTATAATTAATTATGAATAATATGCAATTCAGTTGATTTAATATGCTAATTAGTTATTGATGTGTCTTTTACAGCCTGGTCATAAATATGAGTACGGAGTCATCGAACTTGTGTATTGGTCAATTCGTGCCATGTTCAATGTACGTTATTTTAATTGTGTTATTAAATTCCCTAAATTAAATTTGTATACTTTGTCCATTCCTGGACCACGTAATTAACAATGTCAAATGTGGGTCAATTGTTCAAACATCACAAAAAAAGTGTCATTGTTTATATAACAACATACATGCAGCTAGGTATAGATACAGACCGAGTTCTAGCTAATTATTTATTTTGAATTGACTGCAATTATTTCCGATTGTGCATTACATAATTAAGTCGCACCCTCCATATATGTGCGGTTCTATACTCGTATTAATAGAGTCGTAAATTCAGCAATTCAATTAGTTATTAGGTAGTTTTGTATGAATTGTTAATTGAATAAAGGGAACAAGGTACTCCAGACACCAAGTTATTTCTGGACACCGCCTTCATCTCTTACATATGTATGTTGTTAGAGGTTAGGTTAGCCAGTGTGGTGTGTCTATGGTTATTCAGGAATTATGGAAATGGTCCGACTGGGGTGAACAGCAGTCTGTCAACCAACCCAAACCCCCAATTATTTATTTATATTTTTTTAATCTGGCCATTTCCCAAAACAATTAAAATTATAAAAGGTAGTATATTTAGATGAAAGTGATCAGAAGTTTTATTGAAATTTAATTGGAAAACTAAGATTTTCGGAGCCGTTTGCGTCTGCTCTTTATACTTGACGTGGCGTGACGAGGAGTTAATCTTGGGTCGGTTGCACGATCTCACGTTGGTAAGTTTTATTATTATTATTATACATTTTTTTGAATGATTTTTAAAAAATTATTAGCTTTTTTAATTTGCTCCATCACTGATAAACTTTAAATTGATATGTCTTTTTTTGAAGGCTAATGTCGAAGTAGAGTCACAGTCCATCGGTAGCGTATTTCTGTCGGGTGGCGGTGGTGGTATCAGCGGTTTGTCGGTGTTGGGACGCGGCCAACAATCGTACCTTAGTGGTGGGGGCGGCGGCGGCGGTCATCTTATAGGAGATAACCTTACCTTCGCTGCACTGAAAGGGAACAACAACGGGTTTGGAGCAGCTACATTAAAATCCAAGAGTAATAATTTTGCCTACCACAACCAAGCGTATGACATCTCCTATCCAGGAGCAGGGGGAGAGGTTAAAAATTCACCCTCTCTTTTTCATTCAAGGTACGACAACCACTACAACTTTTCATGACGACGTAGACGTGAGAATGGACGTCTCTCTGGGCTGTAGCGTGGGTGTAGACCGCTTTATAAGGGGTGGTGGGGGTGCAAAAGTACGCGATGGAGATGTTTGCATCATATCTGGCATGGATGTCGACTTGGACTTAAAAGCTATACAGATTGCTGTAGAAGACACTTATTTTACTAAAAAAGGCTTAAATCATAATGACACTACTTCTGCTTGTTCTTCACCGCTGTCGGTTGTAGGACATGGTAGTGATACTATTAGGAATGGTGGTGGATTCTTCCCGACGATGGCGCAGTGGTGCCGCCGAATGAGCTTATTTTGCTTTCCAAAGGGGAGAAATAATAAGCCTGACGGCAAAAGAAACTCACTTTCCCTCATTTCAGTATCTGACTTTGGTGATGGTGGTGATGGGGTGCACAATGATTTATTTGAGACTGACAGCACAAGGTGTTTTCTTTACGATGATGAGACGTCCTCTAATTTGTGTACATGATTTTCTTGTCCTCGCTTTTCAGGAATGGATTCATGACCGGGTCTCGAACTCACTTGAACACAATTTCGTCACAGACCCATGCTAATAATTCCAATACCGCGTTAAGGGCATCTCTGCTTCGGATGAAGTCTGAATTTAATCCAGCCTCTTTATTCGACCCTGCAACCCGGAAGCATCGTATCTCTGAATTAGGTATTGCAGGTATTGGGTTGGAACCCCCTGGACAAATTCCATTACATTCCAACGTGCCGAGGTACCATATAAGTTATAGATCATATTATAAGCTGATCATTAGTTCCTTTCTTCTTCATCCTAACTAACCTTGTTTTTCTCTGCAGATCTCGTTCCCTTTGGAATATTTCTAACGAAGACTACTGGTCCCGTCCACCACCCTCCCGTCCTGTATCTATGGGATATGTCAACTATGCTCACCAGCTTGATCAGCTAAATAACAATTACAACAATAATTACCATCACAATTCAGACTTGGACCGCCTTTACCCTTATCAACTTAATACCAGCAAGAGCAATATGCTTGCCAATATGCGGAGTCAGAGTCACACTCATCTAGCCTCATCCGGCGGCACGCTTCGAAACATTAATCCACTCGGACAAGTCAAGAACAATAATAATAATTACGGAGGCTCCAGTTTGCTCATGACTCGATCAGGTCATGGAGGTGGATGGGACGAGTTACGTTCTTTTCAACACGGTCGCCGAGCCCAGAGTATGGATGCCATCAACATGAACCTTCTCAACGCTAGCATGAACAATAATAATACCACTGCCTCAGCAAATATCATGAATCCCACCCTCTTCCAGCAGCGGTATTATGGTCCAAATATTCTCGTTGGAGGAAATCCATTTCTTCACAACTATCATCATCACTCCAGACTTCAAAGAGGACGGCAATGGAGCAACAGCTCTTTGGATGATGATGATGACGACGACAACGAAATTGATGATGACGATGTTCGTAGTTATCAGGACATTCCTCTCTGAAAAGTGCAAGAAAAGACTAAAGCTTTGAAATAAATTAGCATAATAACACTTATTCTTAAGCAATATTGTCTGGTTAAAATCTAATATATTTTTATGAATATAAACGAACTAAAATAATTTAATACCAAAAGATTACACAAATATGTTAAGAGATTTATGTCTTTCATGAAAATAAATTGGTGCTGTTATGTTACTAACTTGGTTATCACTACCACCTTTTTTTAAATTTAATTATAGTCATTGGCTGGTTGGTGGAGTTGAGATTATTAAACTACCTTAAGTTTCAGTAGGTTAATTTAGTTGTTCCGCAACAGTGTTGATTTCACGTTTATACAAGAAAGAATAGTTTAAAGGGGTTTGCCTAATTTCCTTAATTTAAAAATGTGGTCAAGTAAAATTGCAAACCTTTGTCTTTTTCTCTGCGTTATTCAACCACACCTAATCTCTGGTTATTATAAGACATCATACTCGCCACCCTTTAAAGTAGTAAGAGCAAGAGGTGTTTCAGAGGATGGAGAGAAAGGCGAGGTCACCAAAGAATTTCCACCCTCTCTTCCGTCCATAACCATTCGACAGGGGAAATTAGTCGGAACATACGAAGAATCTAGGGATGGTCGAATTTATTCATCCTTCAAAGGAATTCCATATGCCAGTGTGGGCCAACGTTTTGAAGTTAGTAGTGGCCCAATCACTTTTTTTTTAAATGATTGTTGGCATAGTTTGTACTAATTTGTATCCATATTGCAGGACCCATCGCCCCCTCGTCCGTGGAAAGAAAAAGTTCTCAATGCGTCCACATTTGGACCTCGGTGTGTACAATTCCAGGGCGGGGCTGTCTTGTTGGGAGAAGAAGACTGCCTTTTTCTTAATGTATTTGTCCCGAAAGAGGTGTTTCTTAACTTTAATATGTGATTTTATTTAAGTAGTGGTGATTGGTGGGTGGATAATCTTTATGTTTTTTAGAGTACTGAATCGCTGCTGCCTGTGATGGTCTATTTTGAAGCGGGTGCATTCCAGGGAGGTGGGGCTGACCTATCAGGACCAGACTACTTTATGGACGAAAAAATAATTCTTGTAACGTTCAACTATCGTTTAAATATCTTTGGTAAGCGCTATATTTATGACAAATGTCAAGACTATGCGTTATTTCCAGTTCCCACATAATATGTATGTATGTATGCAGGCTTTCTGTCTACCAACGATCACATCGTATCCGGTAATATGGGACTTAAAGATCAACACTTCGCCTTAGTTTGGGTGCACTACAACATCGCCGCTTTTGGCGGCGATCCCTCTGCCGTTACAATATTTGGAGAATCAGCGGGTGGTTCTTCTGCCCTATTTCAGTTATTGGCCCCCGCTTCACGAGGATTATTCCGGAGTGCAATCAGTCAATCTGCGAGTCCCCTCATTTATCGCCATTTTACAGAAAATTTGGCTCCAGCCACGGAAGCTTTTGCAGAACGTGTTGGATGTTCCAGTAAACGTGGGACTCGTGCTATGGTAGCATGCCTTCGAAGAAAGGGGGTCAATGAATTGGTGCAGGGCTTAAGTCAGGTTGGGATAATTTTTATCATTCTAAATCATATATTGTAAAGTAGCTCATAAAAAGTCATAAAAAGGCAATCTTTGCTCTTTTTCCTTAGACAGGAAACGCACTTGAAACGGCAATCGCAACCCAAACATTCATCCCTACACTGGAAAAGCCGGGTGGTTTTATATCTTCCACTCCAATTCAATCGCTAAGATCCGGTTCCTTTGCCAAAGTTCCATTGATTCTAACCATTAACAAGGACGAAGGTCTTCTCCGAAATTCAGCTCTAGTTATCCAGTCCCCCGAGCTGATAGCCCTACTTAACAACGATTGGTATAACATAGCTCCAATAACTTTTGGCAATTATGGCAAATTCGCCATTTCCCCATCCACACGGACCTTTATTGCTTCCCGGATTAGAGAGTTTTACTTTAACAATGGAGAGGTTGGGATTGATTCATTTGAAAATCTTACAGCAGTATATTCAGATGCCTGGTTTATGAGTGGGATCAAACGGTTTGCTACACTGTACGCAAAGGAAGCTCCGGTATACGCAGGTGTCTTTGCATATGAAGGGATTTGGTCGTCAATCTTTATGTTAGGGTATACACAACCATTAGGTAAGATTAATTTGATATACATATTCACCATTATTTTCATGGATGGACAATAATTATTATACATTTTTAGGAGTGGCTCATTCGGATGATCTTCAATACCTTTTTAATAGCGACTCGTATCCCAAATTCATGCCAGGATCTAGACTTGAAAATATCTCAAAACGCTTTGTCAAGTCCTGGGTTAAGTTTGCTACAGTGGGGTAAGCATTTATAGATTTTTAAAAAAACGAAAATTCTATAATTGACCAGAGAAGCTTTAATAATAATTATTGTCCTTTTTTATGCTGCAGTGTACCAGATTCCTTGCAAATAAACTTTCCCAAACAGCAGTGGCCAGCACTCACTCGAAAGGAGATCCAATCTGGCTCCATAAATTGGATATACTTCCAAGACATCCCTCAACGGAGTCTGGAACCACTACGGTCGCGACTAAAATTTTGGGATTTCATAAATATGGTGATTGAATTTGACCTTAAATTTCAATCTTGAAATGAAACAAAACATGAACTTATCGACGATTCATTATCATTATCAAATCAATCATTGTATTTGTGTTAAATTAAGTCGGCATACGTTAAATAGGTACATATGGTTTGTTACGTTATATTACAATAAATTTTCGGGAAAACTGACACCTATACATATACTAGTTGAATTATATAAATCACAATATTGCTTCCATTAATTCATCCTGGTTGTGGTGATTAGGAAGATGTTTACGAGAAACAAATGTAAAATTTTACTACTATTTGTGTGGCGATTCTGACACAGAAGAGAGGCTCAGGCTTGCAATGGTGGAAGAGGACGATGCTTCTTTGAAATTGGATGCACTAGGAGAAGGAGGCACAATATCTGGATTATTTAGTTTGAACGAAAGTTCGTCAACGTTTTGGGACAGAGATTTGTTCTTTCCTACTGCATCAGCAAGGGAGAGTTCAGCTTCGGTAAGTTTTGCTAGAAGGGAAAGTTTGTCATCCTTGCTGAGATTGAGCTGAGCTTCCAAATCTTCGACACGAGCGGATAGCGTTTTAACCAAGTTTTCACATTTTATAAGTTCCTCTGCTTTCATGGTCAGGATTTGAACATTGATCTGCATTTCCTTCATTTTTATATTGTTCATTTCGATTACGGCAGACATTGAGGCGACATCCTTGATTAAGACTTCGTGAGGGCTCTGCATATTTAGAAACATTTGAATTATATAACATCAGAAAATAGCATTCGTGTATTTAAATCCAAATTATTTGTATTTCCTCACCATGTTCACATGTATTTCACGATAACTCTCCATCTCCAAACGGTGCGTTTCCTTTAATCGATCCAATTCTTGACTATGCACCTTTTCTTGCTCTGCAAGCTTCTCCTCATATGATGACTTTACTGCAATTGAAAAATTAACAAATTTTAATTAGTAAGTTTAATAATAACCATCATTTATAAATCAGTCATGAACATCAGTGTCACCACTCCAAAAATGTTATAATCTCATTTTGAACAACCTGCTTCTTTTTCTTTCCTCTTCCTTTTCTTCTCACTCTTCTTTTTTAAGCCGAGACAAGTAAAGATTGATGCAAACATCTTGTCTGAATATAGTGATTAATACCACTGTCAAATATTCTTGGTTATATAAAAATCACTTCAAAATACCAAATTGTGGAAAACTTGAATTCCACTCGTCAAATTTTATTATGAAAGTCAAATAAAGTAACACTTCTTCTTGAGCTTTCCTTCCTTGGCACCACCACAACTAACCAGCCCACTAATAACAATAACTAACCCGTTTCGTTGTGCACTTCAAATTGAACTGTCTAACTAAAACTTTGCTGGACAACAACAACACGAAGGGAGACGAGACAAGGGAAAGAAGGGACCTTTTACAACATTTTATGACTCTGACTGAATAATAATAATGGGCACCTGGCCTCTTAACAAGTTCACTTTAGCATGAGTCAGTACTGCTGCTACTGCTACCTGCTTATATTATTATTACACTACATACAATAATATAATATCTTCTATTTACTTGGTCGTCTTCTTGAAGTAATAATAATAACCATTCTACATTATGATACAAATGGAGTGGAAATGGGTTGTTGGTTAGTATTTGGATTTTGACTGAAGGATGCATGGAAGGATTATGGAATATCTATATGAACAAAATAATAAGCATAACTTGACTCATTCAACGATGACCATGCATTCAGCATTGCATTCTTTTGAAGGCAAACAAAGTAGTATTGTAAATGTAAAGTTGATAGTAATATACATACACGAATGCAAGAAAAGTAATAAGAAACGACCACGACAAGCGACGGGACTGCAACGTAACGTCTCTATTTACGGAAACTCAATGTCTTTCTGCTTCCTTTGCTTCTCTCCCAAAAAGGAGAAGGACCGCTGCATAAATAGGGTGTCCATCCATATGAAATAAAAGTATAGGATGGCATAACATAACCAGTACTGAAATAGAGGAGTGGGTGGAGGATAGATGAGATGAGATTAGGATTACGTGATGGATTAAGTAAAGATGACATGAAACTGGTTATAATAAGGAAGTTAAAATTAAAACGGTTTCCAATAACACAATAACCATTTCAGAGTAAATAAGTGGACTGGATTTTGAAATTGTTTAAATGGGAAATATGGACAGATTAAGAAAAGTAGAATAAAATGGATCCGATGCAAATATGGCCTAGACATTATTTGTCCTATCGTAAATCTATCATTCCATATCATTTTGAGGGTAAAGAAAACATCAATCTTCAGAATGGACAACTGAATGCATACAGTACAGATAATGCACAATAAGATATAGTTTCATTATAGATATGCACAGCATTAATACTATTTTGGACTAATGTTATCCAAAATCTTCCTCAATGCTAAATGCAAATTAATGATTTTGGCTGCAAGTCTCTCGTCTCCTTCTGGGAATGGTCAAGTTATACTAATCTCATCTACCTTCGAATTATTTAAGTAAACCATTCGTTCATCATATAAATATATAAATCGATAATTCGTTCTTTTAAATTGTCGTTTGGATAACCTATGAACTTGGGGGGTCCCCAGGTTCAGTTCATAAAGGTACACACGTCCATAGTGTGTAATCTATTTTAGCCCAAAGGTGTATAAATAGACAGGTTAATTTATGACTTCATTCGAACCATGAGTCATCCTGGATTTCACAATGAAAGTTCAACAATGACAATTTTAAACTGGAGTGCCATGCTCCTGGAGTGACAAAATTAGTCAATCGTAAACGGAATTGAATGATGGATGACCATCTCACTTACATTCCAACAGTTTTCCTTCCTGCTCTGAATTGACTTTATCTGCATCTTTCTTGTAAGTGCGTTTCAATCTTGAAATCTCTTTTTGATATGTCGCTTCATTTGCGTCGAGTTTCTGCTTAAGTACCGGGATTTGTTTCGTCTCTTCCTCTGCAACTCCTATAAAGAGAATCAAGTTGAATTAAAAGAGCCATAATTAAAATTCTATGTTTATTTTGAAATTGTGTAATTAACTTACTTAATAATGCTTCTATTTGTCCAATTCGTTGGTTTCGGTCTTCGTTGACTTTCGAGATGATGTCGCTCTGTAATAATATCAAAGGTTTATTTATTAGAATTGCACTTACATAACTTTTATTATTGATTTCTTCATAAAATGCCTATTATGCGGAGATAACACTAATATTACACAAAGACCCGGGTAAGTGATAAATTAGTGTATGAATTTAACTTCTTTGCACCAACTTACAATGATCCACCCCGATTCAGATCCGGATCTTCCAAATAATTTTGTATAAACCCATGAAAATGTTGACCACATGTTCCACGAAGAAATCCATATTATCCACGTGTTGAACATGAAAAGTTTTGCCATTGTCTAAAACCTATAATTCACTTCAAACTAGAGTGATCATTCTCGAATCAACTATTAATGCTTACTAACTGGACCCGCCTGAGAAATTTTCTTCTCCAGTATGAAGAAACACCACCACTACTACTACATAAATGAATTATGAAGAAGACCCACCACCATGACCAAACCCTATAGCTCAAAAATTCTATTCTCGTTGTCAAAAACGATTTAGGACATATTTGTGGAGGTGGAATTTTAATTTTAACAATCAGATGATAGCGACGAAGAAGATGCCCAATTTTCCCATTGTCCTAAAGGATTTTACACAAAATTCAACAGCTTTTAGTTGGTCCAGCAAGTATTAAGTTTTTTATGACACACGCACAGTATGATTATGGGATGGATATTTAATCGGCCTTGACCATGATCCTGAAAATGAGCACCATTTCGCCTAATCAAGCGCATCATTATTCAATAATGTACAATGCTCCACCTCCATATGTGCGCCATAAATGGATATTGCAGATTGAAACGAATTGCACATAATTTATCTTGTATATATTCCTGTGGAGACAATGCAAAAATTCTCTTCAACTTTACGACCCATTTTTGCAAATTCAAACCATATAGATATTTAACTACCAAGCTGATAATACACTGACCTTATCCGTCGTATTCTGCACCACGATGGCCATAGCTTCCAGTTTTTGCGAACATGCTGACAATTCCTGGACCAATCTAACCCGTTCTTCTTCACTCTGGTTGGCGAAAACGGATAACTTTTCAAGTTGACTGTCTTTAACGGCATCATCCCCCTGGAGTCGTTCCACCTCTTGTTTAAGTCGGGACAGTTGTTCTCGAAGAGTGGGGGAAGTTGCGTCTGTGTGATCTTTTTCATCTCGGCGTGATCGTGTCCGTGTTATTACTTCTTTCGATTTAGAGACTGGTGGTGGATGAGAAGCGGATGTGGAGATTCGATTGTGGTCTGGAAATTTATAAAAAAAAACAAATAATTTAATAAGGATAAGCATTTTCTTGGAAAAAGATGATGATGATGATATGGGAAAACTTAATGATGACCGGCTGGCTATTTAAATTGTCAGAATGATTATGATTGTAACAGTTATTATGGTGCCTGGAATTGTCCAGGAATTAAATTAATGCATACAATCGCCACACCTACATGTTTTGTATGCAAATAAATTAAACTAATTATGACCTACATTACTTTCTATGCAATATTTATATTTGTTCATTACTTTGAAAAAATAACTCAACTTCAACCAACTATGTACTATATGTATGTTGCAGGGCGAATCATTACCATCAGTCACATTAGTTGTCTCAAATTCCCAAACAGACCATGGTATTAAATTCGTTAAACTTGATGCAGTTCTGGTACAACCTAACTTAACTATGAATCCGCCCCTATAATTACGAATACTCAATGTTGTCGTAGAATTAGAATAAATGCAATGTTAGCACAAAATTGGTGTTGTGACATTTAAATGATGCTTCACGTGGGTGGGTAAATAGCAGTGACTGTGATTAGTTTCCAAGAATGTGAAAAATAATTTACCCAAACAAAACAAGGCAAATATTTATGTACACCTTGTAATTTAAAAGTTTTTTTACAACAATGCAGACGCCAACCATTTAATTTAATTTACTTTATTATGCTCAAGTAAAAGAAACTGCACTTCAACAAAATGAAAAAAAAGTTGCTTATTATTTTACCTATATTTGCTTCTTTATAATGTTTTAATAAAAATATATAGATACTTAAATAAATTACTCGCATGCTTGGTTTATTCGCGTTTGGCTTGTGCTCAACCATTTAGATATCAATTTCACATTTTAACTAGTTTTAAGCAGGATTACTAAAGTATTATTATTTTGAAACAGACTTCCAATTTGAGAATGAGCATGTATGTATTTGTACACAACGCAGTACAACAATTACTTGAGAAAGTAAAGTATAATAAATATACGAATTAACCTTGCAAAGTTTACAGTGCAGGTTAAACCACATAAATATAGGGGCACTCCCTATACTCCCTTCTCCTTCATAAGTTTGTGGTAGTTGGCATTTATTTATCGTATTATTGTGTGCCCTTATTATTGCCAGACAAACAACTACCACCAATAAATATACACCCAAGAGTCTACTTTCATGAAAGAAACCAACCAAGTTTTACACAATCAAATTGATTGTAATTTCCTTCCCCTTCTTCACAATAATGAAATCTACAACATATAACATGGAGAGAGAAATTGACCGATAAAACAAAGGGGAAACGAGTCAAAGTTGTTAATAATAAACGTCCGATTAGAAATTATGTCCTAACTGACTTATTACAACTTATAAATGTTGCACTTTCTTTCTGGTCAAATTTGCCATAATCTCATCTTCATTAAATATGAGCGAGTGATTGATGGACTTGATTAAATGACTGATTAATGATGCATTATTAGTAAATTGTCACATACTGATTAATTGTAACTTTGTAATAAATTAATTGTTCTCTTAAACAAAGTAAGATATGAAACGAACCTCCTTCTCCTCGTAAATGGTCAATGGTATCGACATGATAGTTTTCAAAGCTTTCGTAATTTGACACGACACTTCCATTATCACTCCCATCTCGTCCACCACCCGGAACGAATGTAAGATTTAAACTATTTTTAAGATTATTGATAAGCACGAGAGAAGAGTCCCCACTGCTAGAACCTCCACTCGCACTTCCTATGGAACTACTTTCAGTGGGACTGTACTCCAATTCTTCCCATCGTTTTAATCCGGGGTGGTGATGATGATGATGGTGGTGGTGGCAGTTATCATCTTCCTCGGCGACAGGAATGCCTACCCCGATCCAGGATGGATATCGTGATGACGATGATCCAAAAGGAGGGATAAAAGAAGTGGGCACATTTCCTAGTACTGCAGAATCAATTATTGTGGTCATAGTGGATTTGTCCAGCTTGGCAGGAGTAGTCGTGATGGTTGTATTATCTTCTGTCTGTGTCGCCGCAATTGCTTGTGGTTTTGTGGGGAAAGTCGGCGCAGAAGGATCACTTCCTCCTGCTGACCGAAGGGATGAAATAAGTTCATGGATTTCAGATTTGTTTGTGGCCAAGTTGACACGAAGTTGTTCAAGTCTGAGAGAGACTGGATTATTGGTAGTCGTGGTCGTGGATACGGGTATGTCTTTATTGCAAAGTTTTTCTTCGGGGTGTAACACAATCTCGACATTTTGCACCCCATCGTCACTAGCTTCTTTATCTACTTCCTCATAATTTGGGGTTGCGATGCCGGTATCCTCATCTTCTGGAAGAATGGGTGGTGTTGGTGGAGGTGTAGGCAGTAAGGCCTCAACCTCTTCTTCCTCATGTTGATGGCCCACACTCAATATGCTACAACTTTGTGCCCTTTTGGATCCAAACTCGTGTAAATCTTTACCCCAAAGGGATCTATAATTGAGGTGGTCAAAGTCTCCATCATCATCATCATCATCTAGCTGCGAACTGTAATTTCGTAACAGATGCAGTTCCGATTTTGCACTGGATGGTTTTTCAGCCTTACTCCGATGTCGAAAAATGGGAGAATCGTCTCCCGTCAAAAGGTCAAAGTCACACGCGAACGAACCACCATTGACAAGGTTCACTTTCAGTTTAGAGGAAGAAGATCTTGTGGTTGTTGTGGTCGTGACCTTTTTCCTCCGGTAGGATTTTGACCAGCAAAACATATTTCCGTCCTTATAATTTTGGAACTGATGAAGATTTTATACTGTTTATTAAAACTTGTCCATTTCGACAAGTAATAATACACAAAACTGTTATCGAATACCTAATTATTATACCGACTAATTATTAGACACGAGCCTGCCAATTTTCACAAACGGGAACACACAAACCACCACGCAAAACAAAGATTACTAATAATATTACAGGCAGCTAATATATCACGATCCATCCACTCTAGCGTTCCGTTATCTTAGCACCACTTGCCGTAATACTTCCCCACACGACTACCACCGTGCAGTATACAACACTACCATCAACAACATAACAATTTGATTATGATAGCAATAAACTCACTATCTGTACATATTTCTGTTATTTTACGTCTTTCTTACACAATTTACCTTCATTCAATCCAATGCAATCCACAAACATGGCAACTAACACACACCACTTTTGAAAGTTTACAAGTTTAACCAAATTCAACTCGTTATAATAAGATTAGAGGCGCCATGCCTAGTGAAGTGAATACTGCATAGATTTACAATTTGCAAATATTATGCAAATGCAAATCTTTAATTTGGTTTGTCATCTAAACTATTGCCCATATCGATCACCAACTATCATCACCGTATAATAATAAAATGTGATGTAATATTAAGTAACTATAACCGCCGGGTGGTGGGTGACATGTTTACGTGGGTTGTTGTACTGTCTTTTTCTTCTTTAATATTTTGTTAGTAAACATAATTGTATTATTATGGGACAACTCCTATTATCTTTGAGGGAAAGGTGGGCGATTTTGGCAATTTCCTTGCATGCACAATGAATAAATGCAGCAGGACAACAAAACAACTCTCGTTAAATTTGGAGCATGTTTAGTTAGTGTCGTTTTAGAAATCATTTGTCATTTGTGTTTTTTTTCAGAATATAATTGTGTCCCACTGACAATCCAATCCATAAACAAAACAAAATCCCTCGGAAGAAATACGACAATAAGTCAAACAAACATTGTAATTTTAATTTGAAGCAGATCTTGTGGACTTTGCCTCTTAACTTTTACACTGCACTCCACTGCGACCACTTTACATTTTTGCACTGATGACCACTCTCTCAAACAAACTTAGATATTCCAATTATTTGAGATTTTTACAATTCTACCCAATTAAATACAACAACCGCAGAAGTTCTTCGACCCACAGGACAACAAGCTCGTGTGTGTATGTGTGATTGTGACAATTGTACAATCTGACAGAATCGAGAAATGCCTCCTGCTTCACTAACAATCAACCTGCCAACTCCTTGGATCAGTGTGCTGCAACCAAACCTTCATCATCGATGAAGCATCCTATACCACTTGGAGAAACCACTACCAACTACTTTAGCCAAGACAACGACGACGACGTGTACCACTTTTTGCACAAACCAAACCAGCACTACGAAGAAATAAATGAAATGCAATATATAATAGAATACAAAACATAGCGACACGCAGTATATAATAGGGATAATGGAATGACCAGTCTCACGGTGCATCTCTCTCTCTTCTGCAAACTAAACCCATCATGCATTCTAAAAAGCAAGCTAAGTTAGTTTTACCATCATCATCGTCATCATCAGGCCTGCTTTCTGCCATTAAATTAAATTCCAATCCAATCTACCTGCGGCTATGTTGTTGCATTGAACAGAACATACAAAAAATTGAAACCCAGAGAAGATGAGAGTTTGCAGAACAGGACAGAAGATAGATATTTAAACTTTTTTTTTTACTCCCTTTAACATTTTGATATAGACAAACTTGCAACAAATTGGATTGTATGTATTAGTACAGTTAATCAATCAGGAATTACATCTTTACAATTCGGATGCATATTTCCTAATTTTAAACACATTTGGATACAAAATGGCGTTTCAATTGTCTTTTTTCATAACAGATTGATACCATATTTACTCTGACATAATTCAAAGTCCCGTGTGACCGAAATTCATAAAATTTTACGATCTATGCGAGATCACGGTTGGATGGCGTATAATATTTTGTACTACGTTCAACTCTTCTGCATACAAATTATATTGCTATTATATATTATTATCATCAGCATGCCAAAAACAACCAACTAACCAACCCCGGAACAGAAATAACCTTCGTTCGTATTCATTGTTTCTCTTTAGATGCTTTTGTTTTTACAACTAATTAATTATGCATGTCCACATATATGTGTGTACGTAATGATGTTTTTCAATTCCTAAGAATTAATCAGCAGCAACCTTCATACAATTATGGTAATGAATAAAATTCGTCCTAATTAAGGTTTCACACCGTCAAGTGTACGTACTACATACATAGCAGACTAACAACCGATTTAAAAATGCTTCTTTTTTAAATAGTCAATATGAACCGACATTGTTTTTACAACTGCAATAATTATAACCGGCATAAAATAAATAGATAAATAAATAAGCTACGCTCCATCTTAATAAGTGTAATAAAGTACGAAAATAAGGGTTGCATGTTACTATGTTAAAGGTGCAAACACGGGATTAAAATAATAATGTTATTACTACCACTGCTGCCTGGGAATAAGCAATCATTATGTATTATTACGAGTAGGATAATTTTCTGCTGGGTATCATCATTCATTTCATAATGTTCTGTATAATATCATCCCCCTGACTGATATCATAGAACTAAATCTGCGAATTTATAACGGATTTTTGCAGCCTTTTATTCATTCATCAACATCATGTCATGGAATACAGAACAGCAGAACACATCCTTCCTGCTTCACCTCATCACCAACCACTTCAATTCACTGTTTGCCTGCTTGTTGGTTGGCTGAGTATAGATTATCCGATTTTATTAAAAAGGAAATGGAACAGTTACAGTTAACTTGTTTACTTATCAAGTACATTTCATCAAATTCACCACCACCACTACCAACAACAATATAATACCTTGTTATTATCCTTACTTCCACAAACAACAAATTTTTAAAGTCTTATAAAAAATAAATGACACACTAATAAACAAAGATTTAGATTATTAGCCACGATTTTTTCGGCTTAGTGAGAGCTTAAAAGTCTTTATTGACTGATTTAAAAAAACAACTTTCCAACAACGTCTCTCGATCTTCTCCTTTCATTTACATATGCAAAAGTTTAGGAATTATACTAATTCTACAGCAAATAAGCCTTCAACAAGTAACAAAAGTTCAAATAGTAAAAGAATATATGTGGGTCATTTCACTCATTCACACTCCTTTTGCATATAAATACATAATCCAAGTTTTATTGTTTCCCAAGTGGGGAAATGATGATGATCATCATCACCTAATAAAATAAAATACAATAAATCTAATTCTCTCCTTATTAAATCAAGTTATAATAATAATGTGTGTGTGGACCTAAATTCGGGAAATAAATTAAGAATTTTGCATCTTTTCTTTTCGAAAGAAGCACCTTTCACCAAAAATATATAAGTGATACATAAACAAAGCCTTCTTTACGCGACCCCGATTCTCTTTTCATTCGGTAATAAATTTTGGATTCAAATCTTGATTTCAACAACCTTACACATTTTTCAAGTACTTACTTTATTTTATGACTTGCTGATTTCTACAGGCAGCAGCAAAGAATTTTAATAATGTGATACCAAAACCAAACCACGCCACAGTAAAAAAAATTGCAAGCCAGACAGGGAGTTGAAGAGCCATCAATAAAAATCATTAACCACCACCAATAATTAGCACACCTACCAACAACTAACCAGCACTCCCTCCAATCCATTGCAATGTATGGATGGTGGCAATGCAATGCAATGATAATATTGATAATGGATCCTCAATTCCAAAGAAAGTCATTGACCAGACTTCTTCTTACCGGCAAAAACATGAGCGACGATTATAGCAAAACAAGACCAACATCTCAAAGACCAAGATGATGATGAGACATGATCATGCTTATCCTCAGCCAAATAATTCACAGAATATGTATGTATCCGTATTATGAGCTATAAGAATGCATTTACATACACTTTATTTTGTGTGACATCGTAAATTCACACCTCATTCCCATAATTGAATACGACAAACCATTATAATTAGCAATTTCAAGAGTAAGTGGAATGTTGAACAACAGAAAAGAAAAAATGTGCAATTTCAATTTCTGAGCATGAATACTTATTACTTGCACAATCATCCCCATAACCACAACTACCTACCATGCACCATTAATAAGACAAATAGATGCAATTTGTGTGAAGAGATGATTGCACTTCGGAATGAAAGAAAACGCAACAACATTAAAAAATCTTCCCCTTAAGCAATGCCGCATCTCTTTTGGTGTGAATGAATAAGAAGAATAAATTGCAAATTAAATTGCGAGTGCAATTCATTGGTCAAAATGCAACATGACGGATTACGACTGAGTTGCCTTTTTCTCGTCGTCGTCATTAGTATAGTACTCTCTACATAATATACCCGGCGGGGAGTATGCCCGAATTTGGAGAGAGGATAAAATGAAGCAAATAATACTAATCAATTCTTACCTCGTAGCGGTTTCACCAACGTGGATTCCTGGCTTTGACTGCTTTTCAAATTTTTGGCGTTGTTATTGATTTGTCCAGATGGGGTAGATTTTGTACTATTTATTGCACCTGTTGGGGGTAGTCCTGATCCTAATTGTAAATCAGGTGATAATGAATGAATGAATAAATTAACTATTTATTAATTAATTAATCAATTAATGCTTGTCTCACCTTTGTTATTGCTGCTCACTGATGATGGTTGTAATCCTGGGATGTTATCACTCACCACTTTCGTGGAGGTTCTACTACCTGCTGTCTTTTTACTTTTAACCTTACTCTCCACAATAGCGGGCGACACTCGGGCCGGGCTCTTAATCTGGGCGGGTGCAACAAGACCCGCAGTTGACGTTGTACTCCGTATATTGGTTTTACTACTCTTCGTGACTGTCTTTGTATTACTAGTGCCAGGATTGGAATGGCCTTGTCCTTCGTGTTCTTGTGAAGGTGCAGATGTTGTGATAACTGCAGCACCCACTCTGGATTTCAGGGGATGTGGTTGAGATGCAGAACATTCTGATGCGGTGGAGACATCACTTATTTGTCGTCGAGGGCCATCCTTTTTGAGTCCTGTGAAATAAATTGTAAATTATATCACTCACATTTCTTCTATCCTGTCATTAAAACTCACTTGATTGCAAATTTTCCTGATATAATTGGAAATAGCCCTTAACACAAGAACTCTTTTCAGAATAATGATTATCGTGACCACCCTTCAAATCCATTCGTGTCAATTATATGGACCCATTCTTAGCCGGTTAAAATTAAATACTACCAATTTTTACATTTCTGTGTCACAATATATGGTCAAAAATTCAACTGTCCTGTACCCCGCCGTGTGCCATGCTGGTATTGAACGGGAATGTTGGGTTGCCATGGTCCCCCCATTTTCAAGTCACATGATTGTCAAATAACCAATACAATAATGCATTACAATGTCTATGTCTTATTCCAACTGAAGGAAAGACGACACCAAAGTAAAGTAATAATGCACCGACACCGCTACCGCAATAAATTATGTGACACCACTTTTATCACTTTCAAAGGTGACCTTTTCCCTCTTGCTTAAGTAACCAACTCGTGACGTCGTGACCATAAAACCTACCCGTCTAACTGTTTAATACTCCATGAGGAGTCAGAATTAGAGGAAACATCAAAAGATATCGATCCACATGGCGAATAATTTGCCAATACTAGAAAGAAAGGAAGACACACATGGTGATGCGATGGTAAAGAAGGCACCCCGCATGCTTATTCTCTACTGATCCTAGATATATGTATAATAGTGCTGACGTCTAGACCAGGACATGCCATACCACTATTAGGACGACATGTGAAAGTAGTGATACATACCCACATACACATACACCATCACCCGAGAAAGGAGAGGAGAAAGTCAATAATGGTTAGAGAGAAAGTTATTATTCGCCCCTATACATATACACATACAAGTATGTACATGGACACCCTGAACTGAAATGAATATGAATACCACTACAACAGGACAGGACCCAAACCTAGCCAATTACTTACAGGCAGGTTTAATGTTGCCACATAATAGATTTTATGGATGTTTGTGTTTGTCGATTTGCAAATATATATGCATCATATATATAGTTAGTTTGACAAACTTCATCAATGTACACACACGGCGGATGACATGAAAGGAAACGATGCGAGTTTGACCATCGAGCGTGAAATTTGAAGGACGACTATATAAGTACAAAGCATCAATTTTTTTAACTAGGTAACTAAAAATTCCATCAGAATGAAAACATCAGAAACACACTAAAATTATTTAACACGTTTCACTTCTTCAAGCAGTGAGGGCATTGCACGCACGTGTCGTAAAAGAAAGGAGAAGAAGTGCGAGTTAAATAATGAGGTCATTCCTTATGTACATTTATTAAACGAAAGCTACAACATTGCTTTGAACCGACCACTGCGAAAGATGCATGAAAATTAAAATGTACTCACAATAAGAAATTAATATCTTGCTTCATAAAATGAAAGCTAGTTTGTCAAATGAACAAGGGGAAAGAAATGTGCGAATTGCGTTGGTTGGTTGGAGAGGAAGAGATTTCAAGTCAAGATAAGCCCAACCTAATGCACACCTCTACACCCACCACTTTTGAACAAACGTATAGTCGAGTCGCCAAGACAGACTCTCTGTCCAGTCACGCAATGCAATTTCGGAAATCCAATATGTAAATTATTTTATGTAACAACTACGACGAACTCAGAAATGAAAGTGGAATCTTACTTGACTTGACTGGTTTTGTTAAAGCAAACTGCTTTCTCTCCGACCCGTGATGCTGATGTTCGGAACAATCGCTTGAAGTGGAATCTGTCCTTTGGAGGAGTGGTTGTCCACCTCGCTTGTTCCCACCACCACCCCCTTTGACTAAATCACTAGCATTCCCACCAGACTTGGTTGTAGGTCCGAGGGGAACAATGGGTTCATTTTCAGCGTCCTTGTTCTCAGACCGTAGTCCACTTCTCCTTCGTCCCACCAAATTTCCAGTGGATCCTTTTATGCTACCATTAGCACTATTCTTGATATTTGATGTTGGAAGTATTCGGTCAAAGACTTTAGCTCTAACTTCCTTTACATTAATTTGCTTCCCTTTTCCTTCGTTGATTTTGGCCATGACGCTGTCCCATTTGTTGGTCACTTTTCTCGATGCAGTTCCAGGAGTCCGAGTTGACAGGTTGGAGGAAAGGTTGGACGTTGAGGAAGCCAAACTTCGTGAACTTCCACTCAACAAACGTCCACCTACTCCTAATCCAACGTCTTTGAGACTCAACGGCGTCGCAGCAGCTGCTCGACGACTCGAGCTGGCCACAGTGTCAGCCAGGACTGAGGAGTGCTTTCCCTTTACCCGGAGGTTTTTAGTTGCGGTGGTGGATAAAGGAGCAGCAGAAACTTTCTCTTTTCGGGTTACAATACCATGTGTGAGAGGCTTCATGTTGCCATTTATAATGTCGGCTGGAAGTAAAAATTTTGTCGGGAAAGAGATGGTTGAGCTGGTAGAGAGGCAAGAAACGCTTTGACTTCGCAGCATGCAAGATTCTCCCATGAGCTGTTGAGCGCTTTTTCCAACCATTCCAAGAATGCTATCGTCTAAACATGACGATTGCTTAGTCTTGGTTGTGGTTACTGGAGAGGATGATTTTGAAATCAAGGTAGAATCCAAACTATCCAAATGAGGAACCCCCTCTTCTGGACTGTTCCTTTCTGTTGTGATTGTAGATGATGCGTCCTCTGTCGTGGTAGAATTGAGAAGGGTGGATTCCTCGTCATGATCAGCCTCATTTGAAGCATGAGATCCCGAAGAAGAGTCACAATCTGAATTAGACGCACTTTTAGATGGATGTCTTGATCCACCTCTGGTAAGGGAGCCAGACTCACTAGAAGAATAAAACCCACTTGAGGATGACTCTGGCTCTTCAGAAGTTGCTGAAGACGTAACGCGGGAAGTGGAAGATGGTTGACTAGAAGTTGTGGATGTGGAAGTTGCTGTATTATAAAGGGCACCATCAATCACTCGGGCATTACGGTTTTTATTGGGAGCTGTGTGGGTGGGGTGGGAAAGAAGTAGTTCTTCATGATCGGCTTCGGATTCTGTTGCGAAATCTGAGTCAGTTTGGGGTTCATAACCCGAGACTGAGATGACGGACGAGCCACACCTTTCCGGGTGGTCAGGGATAGATTCGTGGATAGTGATGGGGGGTAATGGCGGAGTATTAATTAGTGGAGCTGAAGGAGGGGAAGTGTTCTTTTTGTATACTTCCCCAATAGAGCCTGTATATGGAATAAGACAAAATAGTCAACCCAGTGTAAACGAGATACATAATATTATTTCCAAATCTTATCTTACCATGTACTATCGTCACGTTTGGGTCTTCTTCCTCATCCGCATTGTGAGTGTCTTCCTCCTCCTCTTCCTCAAAATCTGGATTATCAATGGATGGAGACCTCAAATGTTGGTACAATTCTAACTCTTCATCTTTCAATTCTCCCCAAGATTCAAACAATTGCGACGGAGTTTGAAGACCAAAACTTGATTCTTCTTGAATTCCAGCCTCTTCAGGACTCGAAAGACCAGTAAGGGACATCCCGTCCCATAATTCTGGCGTTTTTTGACCAAACAGACCTCCCATGTCGGACGAGCTTTCTTCTGAATGTGGTCCTTCCTCTTCAGACCCTGTGTGAAAGAGACATTAAGTTATAGTCACCTCAAAATAATTGAATCTACAGTATTTAATTATTATTTTATGACACACCTCCCCTTTCCAATCTCATGTCCAGACTAGTGGGTCGATTCGCCCTGGTACCGCGTCGCTCCGGATAAATAGTAAAAGTTTTTTCATTCTCAGTTGTCTTTTCGGGGATAATCATGACTTTATTAGAAACACAACCGGGTGGTGTGGGTATCTCAGAGGTACGATTAATGTCTTCTTTCTGATGAACTTGTAGAGGAAATACATCATACGTAGAACTATTTGAAGGCTGTTGTTTATCGCACTGGTCATCCTCCTCTTGATATCTATTTCTCACAAGCGGAGTTGAGCTATGATTGGGTCTAGCTCCTACACATCGTTCCATCTCTTCCATCAGATTGAGCTCGTTAATTTCAATCTCCGCAAAATTTGGGACCCTAACAATTTGGTTATTTATGGATCCAGAACTAGAATTCCCTGATTTTTGAAGGACGGGGTTATGACCACCAGCCCAATTCATTACGGGAGCCTCTTCTAATTTCCTCCGCTTTTTCCGCTCCGTTAAACTATTACTACAGACTTTCTTGGGGACGGTAGTGGACGATGCGTCGCTATTGTCGCTGGCAGGTTTTGGCCGTTTTGAACCTTTTGTGGGGTTATTTTGATTAGGAACGATGTGTTCATCTTCATCACTCCCTCCTAAAATGAAACATATTCAAAATGTCATCACACCACAATTTTATTCTCACAGTTATCAACACTATTTTTAAAAACTCACCTGCACTCCATCGTCTACCAACCTCGTCCCTTGCTTGGTCCGGTTTTAAACTGACTTTCCCCACCGGTGCGAATATGCCACAGTTTTTCTTGGCCTTGAAGTACCTGACGCCATCCACCATTCCATCATGATTTCCTTGAGGTTGTGGTAATTCTATGCCACACCAAACTCCCGGCTTAAATTTGGTTTTTCCAAAAAATCGGAGAATTCCTGATTGAACACCGGAAATATAGACCGTAGCTCCAATATTATCATTGGTCACAGTCATACTGTCCACAAGTTTTGAGGTGGCCGTGGCCAAAGGCAGATTTGACATGGAACCAGACTCCAATCCAACTCCACCACTTTTCACCTGAAAGTTGCAAATCAAAATGTTACGACATAATCCAAATAAGAGTTTCTCACGGGTTTGCACAAAAATCCACTTTTCTCAATTATTCTCTCTTTAAGTATTAATCCAACATAATCCCATCACTGTGACTTGAACACTTTAATCCTATTTAATCCCGTGTCACAATTCGCATGAAATAACATATACAACATGCTGTGTATTTTTCACATTCTCATATTCTCATGCATGTGTAAAAATGTATAGGTATGTTTGTGTATATTATATCCAACATGCAACTCAATTCAATACCAAAGTCAGCTTCTCTCGTTAAATCATTACTAAACTAATTGTTAGGATGTCCTTCCTCTCTAAAACCAATGCACCCACCGACCATCATAAAACTGAGTGTTCCCTCCCATCCAATCCTTGACCCTTCATTCAATTAAAATGATTGAAATTAATGACACTAATACCATCGCATTCAAATAATATAAGAATTACACGATATACGCATCTCATATTAAGTATCTCTCCCATCTTGACAATACAATAAACTTCAATTGAAGTTAAATTGTATTTTTCTTCTGTCCTCTTTAATAGCAAATTAACACTCTATTATTCCTCACAACCACAACTTAAGATTTTCATGTTAACTAAAATCAAGAGAGAGCATAACATTCTACATACAAATCCTATTTAAATCTGCTAACTTTTTACCAAACGCATTTTTGCTGGATGGATCCTCTCTGTTCCTGTTGCCACTGTCAATCTGACTGTCTATTACGTGTCACCTTCGTTTTATTTCTTCCCTTCTTCTTTGGCTCTACCACTGCATAGATAATTCACCATTGTTTCCTTAAATGTGCAAACATCACATCAGCAGATAAACACGAGAAAGGAAACACATAAGCTATGCCAAATTCATGAGCCAATAGTACATACAGAATGGCACTTTACAACTCTACACACACTGCTATTAATAAATCTTAATTCGAAGCTTCTTCTCCGTTCGTTCTTCATCTTGCTCTTGTTCAATCAATCCAAGCTAGCTGGAACGTGAATTATATAGATTTGGAGACATTAAAGTGTTAAATTTATGCATTACATATGCTATGCTAGAAGAATCGTATTTCGTTTACAATTCGATATTTTTAAAAGGATAAATTGAGACAAAATGAGCACATATGAATAAAACATGAATAATGTCACTCACATTTTGCGGTCATGTATTGTACATGAAGCAACGATCTCATAGTCAACTTATTTCAGTTGAACAATGCATTTCCCCCCATTAAAAGAAACACCCCGGAGGTGAAAGGTTATAAAAAGAGAGCATAAAAGGAGTACAATATAACAAAATCACAATTTTCCTCTCCAAATTGGAATTCATTATGAAAACATAATTGGAATCTACCTAACTAACTAATGAACAAACCGGCCTGATTTTCGTTTCCTTGATCAATTTAAAAAACAAAAGTAGGTAAAATCATCATCTACTTGTTAATTTCAAGGCAACAATTTCTCCATATTTTATCTCATTTCTAATTTTCCCTGCATGTTCAAATCCATCTTGTGATACAAATTTCCTCATTTTAGTATTACCTTTTAGGGTGGGTCGTCCATGTAAACAAACCAGGCTAGCAAAGATATAGCAAATACAAGATTAAAGGGTGCCGCACATTATTTGTTATTTGCAGACTCTGCGTATTCGATATAAAGTGGAAAGTGTACATATGACATAAAACTGACAAAACCGGTGTCAACGTCAACATCACCTCATCAATAAGTCTGCATGACAGCTTTAACGTTGTTTGATTACTAGATCACACACACGTGCATGCAGTATTTGTAATGCATTCCTTTTGAAATGAGCCTTATTACTTTTAAATAATATTAATCCAAATGTACGCGTACCTCACAAATTTTAATGATCAATTAAATTTCAATCTTGTGATAATAATTCAATCGACATAAATTGTATCAGTCAAAATCTACTCTCAATCTTTTTAGCGAGTTTCTCGTCCGACTTGTTCTAGTAGCATTTTTACTTTGACTTCTCATTGGTTAATTCAATACCGCCGTTAAATTAATTGAATATTTGTTTTTGGATAATTTCATATGAAATTTAAATAATTAATGCGAACATTCACTCCTGTCATCAAGGATTATTAAACCTTAATTGTTTTGGATTCCCACGTAGAGGTAAAAAATCTCAAGTTTTATTACGTATTCCAGCAATTCAACTAATTTTTTTCAAAATGTGAATGTGACGCTCTTCTTAATTCCTTTAACAAATATTCCTACCTGAGAATACGATGATGATGATGATGATGTTATCTTTGTCCTTTCTAATAAAATATCTGTAATGTGCGAATCGCATTTAACCACGAACGGAGGAGACCAACCGTCGACCGTGATTTGATTCCTAATCACCAAACTTGTAGGAATATACCTATTCACTCACTCTGCATGATCACAGCAGAACCAAACAAGTCTTGCTTTACACATTGTAAACAATGAGATTTTTATTTGTACTATTAATTGGCGAATGAATGCAAATTATGTGAGATGAAAGTAAAAATTTAACTTAAACAATTAAATGGGAGATGTTTGTATCCATGTCTCGTTTCACTATTTAACATAGGCAACCTTCCTTTAGTGCAAATATTGAGTATTGATTACGCCATGACGAAAAATTAGACTCTTGTTGAGTGTTGACGACAATGATGACTGCTAATTTCCGAAAGGCATTATTGTTCTTACGCAATAATTGCACGTGTAAAATAAGGATAGGATGCGATGATTCGATAATCTAAACAAGAAATCAATACAAAAACGATTGCTAATTGCTGGGATAATAATATCGATAACAATAATATATCGACTTATATGATTTGCACACATGTTGCGTGTCATTATGTATATATATGTACTTGTTCACTATCGAGTTTCTACGAGATTTTCTCATTTTTGCATGTTTTCTGTCTTTTTCTCGGTTTCAATACGTCATTAGTTGGTTCCGGAATTAGCTTAAAATAATTTTGGTGTGTTTGAACATCAACAGATAGACATGGATGAGATGACTTTGGGAAAGGGAAACGTGGTGGTAGATTGATTGTTTATTTTTCCAAGAAACTCTCAAGTTTACAAATGTTCCCTAATTCCGTCTGTCAATTCAGTCACTCGCTAACTCTACTTTACTCTCATGGAATGGAAATGGAATTGCTTCTTCACCAAAAACAAGAGAAATATGCAACTCACTAAAGCACATTTCCGGATTCAATACATCTCTTTCGTTACATTGAGGCAGAGAATTATCCGTAAAATCCTTATCTTCTGCTCTTGTCACAAAAATCAGTGCAAGGAATAAAACAAATATAATTATAATGATGTGTATACTCATTCATTCACCTCTTGTGGGTGTCGTATTCCTCCAGTACAAAAACATAGCGATAAGCAAGAGTCCTCTAACCCGACTTCCATACTAGTGTACTGACTAGTAATTGGTTATTAGAAAAAGTCACTTGCTCAATTAGTCAGTCAAAGAATTAATGCATACTGCATTTTGTATCTTTCACTTCAGAAATGTATCGCATAATTTTCACTGTATCATCATAATACACACACTTTACCACGTGTCACTCACCACCAACTAAACCTAAAACTATGCCCATAATTAAACCCACCATGTCTCACAAAGTTATTTGCCCTTTAAAATCATTTTTCAGAATTTTAAATCCACTAAAACAAGGCATACACAACAACACTGGTTTATTAAATGCTTCATTTTTAAAATCTCAGTATCTTTATTTGACTCTCACTACTGTAGCCTATCATAAATAAGTCTCCTATTTTAAACAGGTGAAACTTACGAAGAATAATTAACAAGTCTTGTTTGTATCGTCGTGCATGTTGACTTGTTGCTGGCTTGTGTTGCATTATTGCGGCATTGTTACATGCTCACGGCGTCGACAACGACAACGGCATCAATCCACTTCACAATTCTACTACCTAACTAACTTAGCTACTACTACCATTCATATCGTGTGGGACCACTGCACTAACTTCCCCCATTAAGAATAGGTGAGTAATGCCAATATCATCGTCATTACCACCACTACCACGGCTGCACTATCTACAATAATACCTATCTACCTGCACAGAAGGGGACTATCTATCTGTCTACAACAATACCTGTGATGAGAGTGAGTGGGTGGGGGGAGGTTCAGCTCTATCAAATCCTGTGAAAAAAGAGAGAATTGTCACAGCTCGATGCGCGCTTCCTTCTCTCGCCCAACCCAAACTAAACTAAGCTAAAACTTTAACTAAAACTCCAAGCTAGCAAATGCAGTGCAATACGTATAATAAACAACAATTTGGTTCAGATTCATTCCAACCTTTTAAACTTCGAAAAGCACGAGGAAAGAGAGAGAGAGAAGTCACAGCACAGCGTTGTTGTTAATAAGAAAAGAGTTCTCTCTCTCTCTCCATCTTCTTCTTCTTCCTTCCTGTGCCAAACCGAATGATGATCAGCTTCGTCTCATCCAAAATCCACCTCTGGGGTCTGGTCTCATATCTTTTTACGTTGGATTGGCTTGGCTTTTGAGGATTTTAATCACCGTGGCGTACTTTGCTCTCAAATTGCAGAATTAGTTTTTAGTATGTGTGTCTAGCAAATTATACGGGTAATGTAATGCAAATTTTCTGTACAACGAACACCATTTAATGGATTATCTTCCTTTTCCATTAGCAGTTATCAAAAAGTAGTGATAAGTAATTAGCTTGTACCGGAAAAACATAAAGCAAAGTAGTAATGTATCATTATACTTATGTGATAGTTACTTGCTGTTGTGATTATATCGATATTATGTTACAGGAAGTAGGGATAAGTAAGCAGCAGTACCTAAAATGCATGAGTAAGTTGTAAAAAAGTGATCAACTTGCAAAAACCAAACCAATATATAAACAAACTTGTATAGTTGTTCTTGAATTTCATCCAGATGATAAAAGCATAACGGTTCTTAAATTGTTTATAATTCGATACATTAATTAACCTCATCGCCCTTTATTACTTGACCTCAAGCAATGCTATGTCAGACCACTGTCCCCCAATTACATGATATCAAGCACAATTCATATTCTCGATTAAGTACCGATTCCTTGATGTCAAGAAATACCAATTCAATCAATTCAATACCAAATACTTGAAACGGGGTAATTGTAAAGCAGTCAATTGAGTACATGATACATGATATCAAGCAATGCATGTCTGACGTGGTACGGAGTGCCGGAACAAGCCCGGCTAGTATGAGTCAGGCAGATAATGGTCAGCATCAGCTGCTATTATTTACTTTTTTGCAATACTAAATTTTAAAGTCTTAATAAATAATTAATTTGCAAAAATAAACCAGTCGACAACTGCCAGCAAATTAATTATTTCTGCTCATCAAATATCCAGGATTTGTGCTTCTTATAACTGCCGAGATTTGTAAGGACCAAATCAAGGCAATTATGCAGGACGGTTTTCAAAATGTCACTTGGTAAGAAGTAGGATAAATTGCATGAAGCAGCGTGCTTTACGTATTTGTGTAACCTTATTTAATTTGTTACAATGTCATAGATGAAAATGAATACCAGGAAATCTTTGATCGATGGGCGAACCCAATTCAGCAGGACAGTAGTTTTGAAGACAGTGGAAGCGAAGAGGAAATTGGAAGTGATAACGACGAGGATTATCCCAGTGATGCAGATGAACAATTTGATGACGACGATGGACGTGACGCAAGCGATGTCACAATTGTATGCATCAACATTGTTACCTACATTTATTAAATATTTATTTATATAGTAGATTTACATTCCTAACAGGATTGGACAAAAGAATTTGGTCCAGACATCCAACTTTTTGTACAGGATGACAATCGGCTGATACTAGACTATGGTGACAGTCCTACCCATTTTTCAATTCTACAAAAGTTCATTACTAACGACATGGTGGACAAAGTTATTGAAGAGAGCAGTCGCTATGTTGTACAAAGGAAAATTGCTAAACCGAATTCTTTCAAGAAATGGATACCTTTTGACCGTGGCGAATTTTGGCGGACAATGGCGGTTTGTCTGATGATGGGGCAGACAAGAAAGCCTTCAATAAAAGATTATTGGTCCACGAACCCATTATATAGTACTCCTTTCTTTAACAACACGATGAGCAGGAATAGGTATAATAATTTCCTAATATGTTAAACTGCTTAGCTCATGATAAATTTAATTGCAGGTTTGAGGAAGTTTTAAGCAGTCTTCATTTCATCGATAATGACACCGTGAGCTCAAATGAGAAAAATCGTTTCCATAAGCTTGGGGATTTTTTACCGGACCTGCTCATCAATTTCAAGTCAACAGTGCAGCCCGGGGAATTTTTATCACTTGACGAAACTTT
>JAQFZJ010000063.1:0-81572 GCA_034695645.1 Folsomia fimetaria
TATTCTTTCTGACCGTCAAGCGTAACTAGCTTTCTATAAAGCAAGCTTGATGTAATAAACAAACAAACAAACAAACAAAACCTCATTTTAAAGTTTGGTACTTTACTTTTACTTTCTCCTCTCCACTTTCTTCCTTGCATTCTTTCTCCCTCGCAGTAAAATGAAATTAGGAAAGGGATAAATTAAACGTGATAAATTTTATGCTTGCAAATTCAGAAAAGAAGAAGAAGAAATCGAATTGAAATTTTTTGCAGCTTGGATAAAATTGATGGGCTCCATTTCCCTTCTTTCTCTTTTTCTCAGGCAAGGCAAGGTGGATGAAATAAAGTGGAGGAGGTAACGCCTGCTTCCAACTTGCTCAACTCGACCTTTATTTTATTTTCAATCTCACTTTCTCCTCTAAAAACTAAACTTTCTCTCCTCTTTCCTCTCTCCATTCAGTTCAGAATGCAAGTGTGACGTCAGTAGGTTTGGTTTGGTGGACGAGATTGGAAGGGAGAAAGCAAAAGCAAGCAAGTACCAAAATCAGACTAGACGGCGAAACTTAGCCGGTGTTGGTGGTGGTGGTGATCTGCGGGTGAAAATATAATATCGCATGGAAGATTAGACTAGACTGAAAAGTTACACCAACCACCACCACCACCAAAGAAAGAAAGGTATGAATGATTAAAGTTGTTCTTCTTTATTCCACTTTGCCTCTCTATTTGAAGTGATGCTTGATCATGGATGGCATTGATGATGAATGAAGTTGAAGTGAAAGTGGTGGTGGTAGTGGAAGTAGTGGTGGACCGGATATGGACAACATCGCTTATACACTTTGAGTGAGATCAATGTAAAATGACGATGATGATGATGATGATTATGATACTCTCCATTTATGAATCAGATATCTCATGATAATAATAATAATAATAATAATAGGAGGTGATATCATATCCTCCTCCTCCATAGAACATTTTCTTTCCACTTTCTCTTCTTTTCGAAAAGAAAACTTTTTGTAAACTTATACTTTTTAGAGAGGGTGCACTCCACTTTACCAAACCGAACCCACCCGCATCACCACCACCACCACCACCACCATCATAAGTAAGAAAAAGAAACGATGAGCAAGTGAGGTGGCTAACTTTGCTTCTTTTCTCCAATTTCACAATCTGAACAAAGTCTTTATTGAAGTTTGGTTGGCTTTCTACAAAACAGAATAGAATAGAACAGTGGTTGTGTGGTGTGCTTTTTCCTTTAAACTCTATTCACTTTAACTCAGTGATGGTGAATTTCTCCTCCTCGTCAGTCACTTGGCACTTCATTACTCTTCCAAAAGTGATGGAGGAAATGCTCTGTCCCTTCCTGGCTTTCTCCAGTGGTGGTGGTGGTGGTGGTGGTATACGATTAAATATACAGTTACATACTTCCTTATTAATTGGTGCATGGATGAATGCATGTTATGTTTTAATAGGTGGGTGGATGGATGGATGTGGGTGGCGGTGGTGGTTATTGTTTGGTTCTGGGTTAATAATATTGAAGCCAGCAAAGAACGATGATTCCATCCATCCATCCATACTTGAAGTACGCCGTTAAAAGAGCACTTCTTGGCATCCTTATCCCTCTCCTTTGGATCAACTTCATTGGCATATGCACAACCGGATGACAAGAAAGTATGGATGGAGCCCAACCCAACCCAAACCCAAGTTAACTTTACTAAACTTAACTTAACTTTCTCCCCTCTATATTTTACTCTGCTCTGCAAGGAGAAGAAGGTGGAAGACGACGACGATGATGATGATGATAATGGCTCCAGTCTCAAGATAAGATGTTGAGTATCGAGCATGTACATTTCCCAACCAACCAACCAAATAGTGGATGGAAGAGACCCATTTATTACAAAGAAGGGCAGAAAGGCAGCTAGAATGAATAAGGAAGAGCAAAGGTGGTCTCTGGTCTCCGAATGCAAAAGTTTCAGACTAATAATATTCTCTGCCTGCTTGGGAGGATCGCATCGAGGGCAAAGCAGTACTTTTCATGTACGTACAACAACTATCTCATCTCGTGGATGTATGTATGTATACCTTAACTTGACTAAAAGTAGAAGTTCAAGTAGACTAGAGATGCCAAAGTCGTCTAGTCTAGTGTGAAGCAACGGGAGCCCCCAAAACTAAACTTGGCGAAAACTTGATACGAACGAATATCGCAGTTGGTAATAGTAGTAGTAGTAGTAGTTGTAGCAAAAGTAAGATTTACTGTGAACCTGTACCAATTTTTCCTTGTCGAGTTTCTTAAGTCGTGTCTTCTCCACAGATTTATAAACGTGTCACAAGAACATTTCCCTCTTTTGGAACGTGGTGGTGAATTGCTCGAATGTTGAATGCATATTATCTTACTTACAGTACTTACAGTACAGTGTACTCCATATTTCTACATAGAAATGCGTTGGAAATTCTGAAAGAGACGACACAAAATCCATCCTTGTTGTGTTGGTGAAATACGATTTTCCGATACAAACTTTGCAATTCCACCACCATCACTACATACATACATACATACTTTCACCCTTTCACCCAATATTGAATTCCATCCAGTTCAGCCAGGGCTTTTACATAATATACGTGCAACCAAACCAAACCTTGCATGCATTACATAAATTCCAGTTCCTCCATCCCAAGACAATAAAAACCGTTGCAAGAGGAATAATAACATACATAACATTCTCAATGAATTTGCATGCTTCTCTTTTCCTCCTTCCGATTTCCCTTAGCTTTCTCCTTCCTTCCTTCTTTGAATTTGCATAATATTAAAGGTGAATAAATATTGACAGGTAGTCTTGTCCTGTCTTGTTCGATTGTTCTTTGAGACGTGCATTATGTATTATTCTTGTTCTAGGATTGGACCACTATTTTACTATCTGTATTGTGGTTTGGAAACACAATACGATACAATTCAACTACAAAACGAATTTATGCATTTATTTATTTACATCAATAAATAGAATATTCCAAGCGAAATCATGCCTCCGACTCGGGGGACTTTTACCAAGAAGGCTTGTTAGACATATAAGAATTAGTTAGTGGTATGAAAACGAGGAGTAAAAGGTGGTTAACGGTGGTGGTGTCGAAATTCAAGAAAAAAAGTAAAAGAGTGACAAATTGACCTACAAATATAACGAACTGTAGAAATACGGATATAATAATATTATAATCTGTTAAGAATCTTGTGAATGAATAAAAAGATGGGTGGATGGGCACATATTGGTTAGCTTGTTAGCTGTTATCCTCATTTTGTCAAATGGGATGTGTGTGTGTGTGTCATTATCCAATTTTCTCAATTGGTCATATCCTCAAGACAGAATTGCATGTGTGTATGTCTGTCTGTTTGATGACGCGTTTCCTTCAAGTTGGATTTCCTTCCTTCTTAAATAATTAATGATAGAATGCAATGAAAGCCCCATTCAGTTCAGAAAAAGGTGGGCAGACAGACACGACACATTATCCATCCATCCAATAAATTTGTTCGCAATATCTAATAATGACAATATAAGTATGGAAATCTGATGACGCATGTATTTTATCTATACATAAGTATAAAATACACATAAAATAATAAATATATACTTTCTTTTTTTCTTCTTCTTCTTCTACTTCTTCTCCTTGTTCTTGTCCTTGTCCTTGTCCAAGTGAAGGGTCCAACCAATTCACATAATCTCCCTCAGGAACTGGCACGCAAAAGGAGCAGTAGCGACTTTTGGACCAGATCAACCAAGTCCTCCTCCTTCCTTTCCTTTTTTTGCCCACCATAAACTTTTATAGAAACGATATGGTTCATTTGATCCCTCGTTTTATTCTTCTTGTCAATATTTCCCTCGAGAAAAGTAGGGGTACTCGCTCACATGCAGTAGTAGCAGTGTATGTAGTGCAGTGGAGAAAACTAGACTTACTTCTTTTTTTGGACTAATACTACTACTTTCTCCATATCATACAAACTGCTAAGCAAGCAACAACGTAGGAGGAAGCAGATGTATGTTTGTATGTATTATTATATAGATTCCAGATTCCAAAGTGCCTGAGGAACACCCACAAATCATCGGATTGGATTGGATTCATCATCAGCAGCAACAGACGCAGCTTCTCCCACCAAACCAACCAAATTTGTCCTGAAGGAGAGAAGAAGAAGTAAAATTCCTTAAAAGAGTTTATTTTATATATAAACTTGCTTCTTTACTTCCTTATTCCTTCCTTTATAGTAACTAACTAATGTCCAAATTCCACCAGCAAATCCAAACTTTTTTGTGTGTTTTGCATACATAGTTTGTTAGTTAAGGTTCCAGTTGGGTGAGCAATTTGCAATTTTTTTGAGACACAGGAAAAGGAAAGAGAAACAGATAAGTAAGAGCACGTATCTAAAAATGTGTGCATAAGGTATCCTTCCAAATTGGGGAGGTTGGGTTTGGTTGAGTTTGGTGCAAGCGAGAGAGACTCACTCATGCACCCATTCATTCGTATTCTCCAATTCTCTACTAAATGTTCAGAAAGGGCAATTACACTCGCTTAATTTGTAATGAGTAGTGTATCATGGATCTAATAGCCTTTGAGAGAAAGAGAGAGACAGAATAATAACCTTACCAAAGATTGGGTGGGTTGGGTTGAATTGAGTTGGATTTTAATGCACAAGAGAATATCAGACTAATAACAGCTTATATATTTCTGTACTCTTGTGGTTGAAATCTTTCTGTCTTTTGCCTTTATATATTTACTAGCAAACAATTTTTTATCTAAGTAGTAATGCCACCAGAAGAAAGTTTTAGTTAGTGGTGGTGGTGGTGGTGTGGGTACTTACTCCACCAATCTCGTCTCAGCGGAGACGCTGCTTTCTCCCCACAGAGAAAAAAAGCCTTAATGTTCTGTTCTGTGCTTCTCCACCTGAGAAATTCCCTACCTAGCAGAGCACAGAGTAGAATGTAGAATTGCATGATGCAGACACCACCACCTCCATAACTTTCTTTCTTACCACTCCACTTACTCCACCGACTGAGCTTTGGTGTGTAACCTGACCAAAGTTTTTGTGTGAAAGTTGAGTTGAGGGCCGCATTGGGCTTAATTTCACCAACCGGCAGAGTGGATTGGATCAAGCGACAAAAAAAAAGTTGGTAAAATAAGAAGAAGAAGAAGAAGAAGAAGAAGGGAAAAAATTATAAGAACAGAGAAGAAGGAAAAAAGTAGACACTCTCCGATTGCGATTCCACCTTTGTCTAGAATCTGTCTGCCTGTCTTGTTGAAGAAATGGCAGAAATATGCGACTGGCACTTTCTCTCTCTCTCTTTTGGAGGAAATTGATGGATGCAGTCGTCGTCCTCCTTCTCGAATACACACCCTCACACCCAAGGTCTTCTTTTTAGTATTTCTTCGTGGCGATTGAAATCATGAATTGGTTTGGATTGAGTACTACTGCAACCTCTTCTTCTCTGTTTGAATAACGAGCAGAATGGATGGTGTACAAATTAATAACATGGTGGCAGCCACACTTTCTCCTTCATTTCTTTCTTTTTTCTTCCTTCCTTGCGACCAGACCACCTAAAACTAACCTTAGATTCGATCACAAAAGAAGGAAAGAAGAAGATACAGATACAAATACCAAACCGAAACCAAACCAAACCACCGTAAATTTTGTGTGATCCATGTTTTCTTTGTTTTGCTGTTTTTCTGTGTTCTCAAGCAATGGTGGTGATGGTGGTGGTAGAAGACTAGTCCAACTTTGTAATACTAAAGTCTTTCTCTCTAACTAAATCTCAAATGGGCCAGTAGCGAAAATAAGAAAGAAAAAGGAATGAAATGCTGATATTTTGGACTCTTTCTTTCTTTCAAACTGTAAGAAAGTATATATCTCTGCTTTCTTTCTTTCTCTCCTCTCTCTCTCTCTCAAACTTCTGGAGCTATTTAAAGCCCTATCTGCCACGACAGACTCATCAGCTCCCAACTTTTCACTAAGGAGAGATGAATTATAGCCACACATTAGGATTTTTTCCTTTCGAGTTAGAGGATTCCCCTGCCTGCCTGGAGAGAACTGGAGAATTGGAGAAAGGGAAAACATTGCCTCTGCCTGCCTTCATCATATGTCAACATGCCACAACCAACCCACGCTGCTGATGTTGATCTTCACGGACCTTCCCATTATGCACGGAATCCAAAAAAGAAGGATCCATTTGTAAAGAAAAAATCTTTCCATTTGCTGTCTTAATCTCTGCTGCACGCAAAAAAAGTTGTCTATACTTTTCTCCTGGAAGGAAAGCAAAGTAAAGTAAAGTACAGCAAAGTAAAGTACAGCCAGCAAGAGGAGGAGGAGGAGGTGAAGAAGGAGGAGGAGGACGGTTGATTTGAACACAGACAGAGAAAAAAGAAGAAGATAAGATAAGATAAGAAGGGGAAAAGAAGATACTTTCACAATCCGTATAAGAAGGAAGGGACGATAGAAAAGATACACCATGCCAACCAAAGAGCGAATTGTCTCCCAACTTTTATCCAATTTTACTCAAAAGGTCGCATTCTTCAAAAAGTCCGAGACATTAGTAGAAGTATGTAGTGTAGTATTATACATAGCTTCTATTTGTACTACTACTACTACTACATTCCTCAATAGCGACGGTAGTGGTGGTGGTGGTGACACAAGAAGAGAAAGGGCGTTGCAACAACTTCCCACAAAGATTATTTCTCCGGAAGAATGTCGTGTTGGAAATCTCTTTAGATTCGCACAAGAGATGGGAAAATATTATTGGAGAAGTGGGTGGCAGACGAGAAGAAGAAAAGCAGGCAAGCTCTAGAAAGCAAGCAGGAATGATAAGGCAAAAGGTGTAGTTGGTTGGTGGTACTTATAGCTTTTTCTTGAAATAACGACCATGGATGGATGGATGGGATGGATTGGAGAATGAAAACGACGACGACGTCGACATGCTTTCATAGTCGGTGTGTGTGTGTATATATGAATCCCTACTTGAGTTTGACTCAGTTTTAATAAAAACACGCGTTCCGTCCGTTCTCCGTTCCTCCTGGGTTGACTTGACTCGACTTGACTGAAGGATTCAAAAACACAAGTGAAAGTTTATTCCAATCTGAAAGTTAGTGCTCCTGTAAACTAGTACAAAAAAAGAAGAGGAAGACTTGTCACATACGGAGCCAACCAAGTCAGCCATGGATGCACACACACAGTAGCAGTGGCAGTCAGTGAAGGAAGGAGAGAAAACTCTTTCGTCAAGTGTCACATGTATCCGAAGGCAGACAAAACCCTATTGTCTGCCTTCCATTGTATTTGGGCAGCACACGAAGAAGCTATACTAGCTTTCTATCTATGTGGAGATTTCAATGGGGTATATAATGTATTTTATAATATTGAACCAAACATATTCACATTTCTGGTGGTGGTAGTGGTAGTGGTAGCGTCTCAATTTTAGCTACCGTAGGTTTGACTTGACTTTGACTTGGCGTCGTCGTCCAAAGAAAGATAGGAGCGAATCCATCCTGGTCTGTTCGGTCACATAATAGCAATAATAATACTAACAAGAAAGAAGAAGAAGAATGAGAGTGCTGCTTTACTTTACTTCTTGCTTTATGTATTTGAGTACCATATCACAACCACCCACAACAGACAACCAACCGCAAGCCAAGCAAAGTAAAGCAAGAAGGTCCGTCCGTTCAGTCCATCCGTCCGTTTTTCTTCTTCTTCTTCCCCAGCAACGTCTTCCTTCCTTCCTTTTATTACATTATTCTGGAAGAAAAGGAGAATTTCCATCTTTCAAATTGACGATTTCCTTCACTTGGAAATAGGAATAGTTGGTTGGTTGCAAGTGTCCCGTGTCCGGGTTCATGCTATTCTCTCTCTCCTGTTTTTTGAACCATCCACAAATCTGCATGGGTCGAAACATGGATTCAATTTTACCCACACCCACACCCACACAGAGTAAGAGAGAAGTTTTTGGGTTTGGTTGATTGGGTCAAATCCCACCCTCTTAATCACATCTATCTCAGCAAGCATGAATTGACAAGGTCAACGGCTTCACCTCCTCCTCCTCCTCCTCCCTTCTATTCTATCTCTTCTTTCTATCTCATGGCGAGTGAGATTAGTGCGAGAAGATTGAATTGGAGTGGTGGTGGTGGTAGCAGTGGCTTGCTTGGCTTTGGCTTTATTCAAGTAAAATAGGAAATCGATGGGATAGGAATTGATTGCCTGCATTTCAATTCACAATAGCATTCGGTCGGCTGCCTGCCTGCGTGTGTTATACCCATCAAGAAGCGAGAGACCTCAACGCCAAGCAGGCCAGGCCAACAACGCAGTCCATTCCTCCATCCATCCAGCTAGCACGGATGAACAAGGAAAACCTAAAAACCTTTTGAATTGAAATATGGCTTCAATCCAATGCTTTTGCTCATTCTTCTCTGCTTTCTCTGCATGATTGCCAACCAAATCCATCCGTGGAGTGGTGGTGTGGTGGTATAACATAACAACTTGATTTTGCCTTTTGGAATAATCCATCTGCCTTGTTCTCATTTCTATGTACCTATATAGCAATGCAGTGGTGGTGGTGGTTATCTGAGGCAGGACGAGGCCCATTTCATTCCAGAGATGTTCATCTCTTTCCGCTCTGTAATGCTCTGATTTCTGAAATGTGACATTACCACCTCCGGACTCGAATAGCGCACTTTTCACCATCATCATCATCATCGTCACGATCATATCATCACCATCCAACCAAGGCGAAGAGAAGAAGAGAAAGTGAAAGTTTTTGTGTATTGACAAGATTGGATCGCCATCATTAAGCTAATTATTACCTTAATTACCACCACCACCACTACCATCTTATCGTACATAGATACATACTTAGTAGTAATATGGGATAAGGAAAGGGAAGCTCGTTTTGAAAGCCATTAACCTCAAGGCCTTATCATGCAGGTCGTTAGAGTTGTGTGTGTGTGTGGCATTAGCGAATTATGCATTAGCCTGGATTCTCTGGACGGGGATATTATTAGTCGTCTCTCTCTCTCTCTCTCTCTCTCTCTCTCCTTTGCAGGTACATTACATTACATTATACCGTGTATCCTATGCCCTCACTTAATCACCCCGTCTCCCTTTCTCCCTTCAACTCATTTTCTGTAGAAGCAAAGCAATCCAATCCAGAAACCCAACCTTCGGTTTTAGACAGAGAAGGAGGAGGACACCCAACCAACCCACCCAGCCATAGTAAGTAATCAAGAGTTCGCTGAGAGAATGAAATAGATGGGAACTACGGATTTGCGGCCAGGTTGACAAGTTGACAGGCACAAGATGAAGATAAAGGACCTGCCCTCCTGCTCTCTCTCCTTCGTTTAAAATATATACATACATAGCTCTCTGACTACTCTGATCAAAAATCACTCCATAACAATGTCCTCTTGTCCTACCTTCAGCTCAGCCATCCATTCATACTAACTAATACCACGTTCATTTTCTATCAGTGATATCCAAGCACAATCCAATCCACCAATCCGTATACATTTTGTATCGTGCACTGCAGGTGTACTAGTCTGCAACGATGATTATTATTATCATGTGTGCTTCTGAATGCTCCCACCCAACTTTCTCTCATCAACCCACTTATGTACGTATAAACTGCGTAATCAGGCAACACATCTCCGTTAATTTGTCCTTTCCTTCCATCCACACCATCCACCCACACCACCACCTCTTCCTTCCTTCCTCCATATCTATCTACCACCTATCTATGTAGGTATAGTTATTCGAAAAAGGTGTGGCAAGGGTCGCCAGGTGCTGTCTTTGCAGAAGTCAGCTGTCATTTCCAGTGACAACAATTTCATTCAAAGTTAGTACAGTAGTTTCCCTTTTCCTTTCCTCCTCTTCTCTTCTGCTTGGAATGTTGCAGTTGGTATGGCCTGTTTTTGAAGAGCCATAAGCTCAAGTGGAGAGAGAGAGATGAGGATGAGAAAATGCAATGCAAGTCCTCGTCTCTTCTTCTTGTCTTTGTGCCAGTGGCAGTGGTGAATGGAATACAGCCTGTCTTTCTGCAGAGAGAGAGAGAGAGAGAAATGGTAGTAGTAGTGCGGGGAATAATGAGAAGGATACTCCACCACCATCATTTTGAATCCAACTTTCTCCGTCTCCGTTTTCCTCACAAGAGGAGAGAGAGAGAGAGAGAGAGGCACACTTGATCACAAGATGTTGTGAAGCACCCTCTGCATAGTAATGTGAATAAATATGAAGCAATGTAGTGTTCCATCCATGCAATGTCGGCCTTCGTCCAAGATATACTTATCTCCACGACACGAGTTAGTTAGTTAGTTAGTTAGTAGTGGCATTTGATGGGATCGCGATCTTGTCGCCCTTGCTCCTTCCTATCAAGAAGAAGAAGAAGAATAAGAAGCATACAGTGCAGTTCAGTCCAAAGTACTAAATAAAGGAACCAAAAAGACAAGAAAAAGGAATCGTCGCAGTATTGCATCGCATTCACTTTTTTGCTCAATTCCCATATCTCCGTTTTGTTACTTGGTTTTTGGTGGTTTCGTTTGGTGTGTAGTGATCTCATCATAATCGTCACCCAGTCACCCCACCACCAGCCGTGATTTATGGGACAAAGACCACAAGCAGACACAAACACTAAAAGGCAGAGGCAAACGCAGTGCAATGCAATATTATTATCATCATCTTATTTTTTTTTCTTTGGTCGCAGTAAAAATGTGCTCTACACACACACAATAGCATCACCATAACAAGCAATGAGCAAAACACAAAGAATTACAATATTGCGATTGTTATCGAGCCGAGGACGCGTGATGATGGCACCGTTCACACTTAGCGGGGAATGTTTTCTCCGCTAATAATAAAAATGGAGGGGGCTTTAAATGGCATCATTGTGTTGTTATGAATTATGAATAGATGAACAAGACGGAGAAATTGCGGGGAAAAAGAGAATGAATAAAAGACAGATGCGATGTATCCCTCTCTTTCTCTACTCAGATTTTCTTCTGTAATATTTGTATATATTTAATCCAAGCATTTTGTCGTCGTCCTTCTGGTCCTTCTTGGTTAGAAAATGATGATAATTTGCCTTTTTTCTTATTCTTCTCTCTTTTGAAGGAGAGAAGTGTAAATAGAAATAATATTCCCATTCAGTCACCAAAGAGTTAAGAGTGTCAGAAGATTCAAACTTGGGATTTTTGGGGCAGCACGATGACAGCGACGACGACGTGTGTCAAGTATGTAGTTACATATTATACACCAGATAGATAAGATCGAGAGAAGCAGGAGGAATAAGAGGAATGTGAGGTGGAGGCTTTAGCTTTTGTCTGCATTATCATTCTATCCAAAAAATAAGAGGGTGACGACTACTACAAATATTGAAAACTTTTACTTTATTGCTGAACTCATGAATTTTCATAAGTGCTATTTTTCTCGGGATTTCATCTTTGATGAATTAACAAATGGTATATATACAAAGATATTATTATTGTTATTGTAAAATAGAAGGAGAAGGATATACTCAAAAAATGTTGAATTGAATTGAATGAATAAGGGTTGAAGGAATCTTGCCTTCATTCATTGTATGTATGTATGTATATTGCTTTCACTTCACACTTCTTTTCTACACAGCACAGTGCAATGGAATATAATAGTGTGAATAATGCTTGCCCTGCTTTGCTTTACTTTGCCCTGCTCTGTTTGGTTGGATGGGTTGAATTGGATGATGTGCAATATGATGAACGTGCTCTAGTGCCTTCAAGTTTCGTGATTCTGATTCCTTTTGAACCGTCGCTCATTCAAGCGGTGTCATAGATTGATAAGATTTCACACGTTTAGAGACTCCAGCACTCACCCCCACTCCAATCCACCCACCAGCAGAATTCTTGAGATAAAGATGAGATGAGAAGAAGAAGAAGAAGACAGCATCAAGTTTCACATAATACATATAATATTTCTGTCCTGATTTTGAGTTCCTTCATCCAATTCATTCATTCAAAGCGGAGGACGAGGAAAACTGAACAGAGCAAGTTTTTGGCACAATGAATGTGTGTTATCAGCTGAAAGTAAGTAAAGTAAGTAAATTGAAGAGAGAAATGAAATGAATCATTCAATTCAATCGGGTCGGGATCCAGTCAAATCAAAACTCATACCCGCATTGCTCATTAGACACCAATCATCATCATTTCATTTTTTATCTGCACTGCTGAGATGGATGGATATGGACATGGATGGTATTCTGACCTATCTCAAATCTTCTCCATGCCCATTTCTTCTTCAACTTCAGCAGCAAAATAATCATTATCATCATCACAATAACCCAACCAACCAACTTTCTCCTCCACCCATGCAATTTAAAATAAATCCAATAATGGGCAAACATTTGAGTCGAGTTGAGTTAGGATAGTAGTTGTACTCGCCTGTAACAACCATGCAATGCAATGTAATGCATTTGCCTGCTGTGCTTTACTTTGCTTTACTTTACTTTATTTCAGAAGTAACGACTCCACATAACGAAATCGTGATAAATCTCCACCACCACCACCACCACCATGAAAATGCTTTTCTGGGTTAAATTGATGTGAAATTCCCTTCAGAAGAAGAAGAAGAAGAAGGAAAGGAACACACCCAAACTAAATCCTTTACCATCTCTCGTGTCGATCCTGATTTATGCACATCACCCAACCTGTCAGCACATCACAACGGAAATTAATGCTGAATGAAAGATTCTCTCTCTCACTTTCTCGTCGTCTTCTTCTTAAATCTAGTCTCAATCTTTCTTCTTTGCCTACGCCTTCTCTTCCTCCTCTATTTATTTTCTGCATATGACGTCATCTTGAGAAAAAGAGGAGAGAAAGGGAAGGGATGATGACGATGATGATAACAAGAACCCAAATCAAATAGATATCAAACATGCACACACATTTAAACACCTCCACACACACACGGTGAGAGTAAATTGAGTGAAAGTAGATGAAAGAAATAAAACCAACCAATTTATATTGAATCTTATTATTATTATTATTATTATTATTATTATTGTTTTTATTATTATTAGTATTATTTTTCTATCAATAACTAAATAACACAATAGATTGAATCAATCACATTGGATGAAATTGAATGACTTTTATTCCATAACGAATGAAAGATTCTTATTATATTAAATTATCCCGGAATGAATTGGATAGGTTGGATTGGTTTGATGCCATGCATGCATGAGAGCGTTTGTTTACTTCAATTCTTTAAAAAATGAAAAAGATCATCATGGGTGGTAATGGTATGGCATTTCCTTGTTTTGTACAAAAAGAGAAAGACTGACTGAGTGACAGCATTATTTTATTTTGTTGATGTGTTATATGTGTGTTTGTTTGTATCCTTTCCAGAGTTGAGTGTATGGTGTGATGGAAAAATAGTGTGAAGGGGTAAATTTCGCCTAAAAGAAGGAAGAAAGTGGATTGGATTGAGTTGATTTCATTTAATGAGTTTGAATGATGTGATGTGACTGCGAAAGATGTAATAAATTTATGTAGACATACATCCCACGTGAATGACGAAGAAGAGGACGATCAAGTAAGTGTTGTTGTGTTGCGATGTATCCTTCCTTAATAATGCATAAATTGGGTTGACTCACAAAAACAACTTCAGTACTGAAGGTGTGGGTGGAAATAGTTGTGCAGTGCATGAGTGGCTTCAATTAGCTTAGCTTTTCACCACATACCACCATTTCATGCACAAACCAAGCCACCCACTGAGCCAGCGCGTGCATGTGGATGGATGGACGTGAGAGATGAAACATAAGAGAGAAATATTCATAAAATTCAAAGGCTTGCAAATAAGGCAAGGTTAGTCACAAAGGGATGGAGAAAGTTGGATGGAGGCCACTTTTGTGCATAGTAACACCTTGAGTTTGCATATTTACTGGATTGGATGGTTGGTCTGTTTTACGGCGACATGTGTCCTGTCCTGTCCTCTGACCGGAGAAAGTGGGCGAAGAAAGTTGAGACAGGTAGAAGTAGTGGTGGTGGTGGTGGTGGTGGTGGTGGTGGAAGTAGGAGAGAGGAAGTAATAGGAGCTAATACAGAATGGGATGACGTAAATTTATTGCCTGCAGGTGGGAAACAAAGTGCTTCTTCTGCTGCTGCTACTACTACTGGTATTCATACCTTGTCTTCTTTTCCTTTCCTCTGCAGTAGCAGCAGCAGCCTCTTGTAGAATTGGTTGGGTCATCATCAAGAGGATTTGGCTGGGTTGGTGGGTGGAGGATTGGAACACACAATGGACGAAAGAGTGAAAGTAAGTACGATGATGGTGGTGGTGGTGGTAATGTGCAATACAAGGGACGAAGGAAGGACGAGGAATGAATGTATTTCACCCGTATTTCACACCGAGGAAGAGGAAATGGTGCTAGATATTAGAAACCTTGCTTTCTTGCTTGCTGGGATTTTATTGTACTTTGGTGAATTCAAACACCACGTTCTGGTCTCAACTGAAACACTTTGAAAATTTAAATCCTCATATATTCAAGCAAAATTGTCTTAACTTTCTCCACGTGGAGATTGTACATATTACCCTTGCCTCAATTTTTGCAATGACCAATTCACACCCCCACCACTTTCACCTCATCCACTCCTCTCTCTCTCTCTCTCTCACATTTTGAATATTCAGCAGGCATAGTTCTAGACATTAGGTGTGTTCTGTATACCAATCCATACTACTAGTCCTTTGGTAGAGAGAGAGAGAGGATTGGATTGGATTCGATTTGATGTAATTGCACTCATAGAGTTTCCGGCTGCCACACAATTCCAAGAGTCTGTAGTAGTAATAGTAGTAGTAGCACCGATTTGCCTCCCCACGACCACCACACCACATTTCGAGAATTAAGCCCAACTCGGACGTGGACACGATCATTTCATTGTCAACCAACCCTATCCACCAGGCAAAGCAAGTAAAGCAAGCACTTCTACTATTTTTATCCAGTTCACTTCAACCAACCCAACCAACCAAATGACTACTATCGATTCACATTTATATTCAAGGCAAGCATTTACCAAACCGCACCACCAGGCAGGCAGGCAGTAGGCAGGATGGATGGATGGATAGAATAGGATAGAAGCTGCTTGCTTGGTTCGTAGTGTCTGTCAAACCCTGATTGTGTATATATACGAGTTGGATGAAAGGAAAGAGGATTTGCACGCAATTTAATGAAATACGTATGCCATCAACTAATTTTAAGTGCATGCTAATCAGCACTACTACTCCATTTTGGTTGGTCCTTAGTTTAGTCCTTGTGAAATCCTTGTCACTCTTCTTCGTCGTTGCCGTCGACTTTCTTCACGTACATACCCAACCTGACTTACACTCACTCACTTTACTTCACTTCATTTAATTCATACCAACTTTCTCTCTCTCTCTCTTTATGTCTGTCATTTATGCAGTATGAGACAGAAACAGAGAGACAGATTTTCTCTTTCTCTCTTATATTTTCAAAAACTAAGTAAGTGGTGGCAGTAGTGGGAGTAGCATGACGTTAAGTAAGTAAGAAGCAGTCTTCCTTCGTGAAAGTCTTTGTCATTAAATTGAGTTTTCTTTCTTTCGCAATCAACTCTTCCATCCCAATTGGCGGCATGTAGAAAGTAAGTAAGTAATGTGTGTACCAATCTTACCAAACCAAACCAAACCACAATATCATCATCATTTAATGGAAAAGTAAGAGTGGTGGTGATGCCCAATATTTACCAAGCAGGAAGTAGTAACCTTACAACCCAGCGTTGTCATCAATGTCAACTTTCTCCATCATAATAAATGAACAACTTCTTTTAGCTCCCTCCTTTCAGAATAAGAGATGATGATGACGAAGGTGGATGTGGATGTGGAGAAAGTTGTTGTTTAAACAGTGCATGCAAGCAATAATAAACATCGTATCAGTTCAGCTTTCTTTCTTTTTTATTAAGAGCTGAATTCAATCCGGATGAATGGTAAGTTTAGATGATTTCAACCATCATCATTGTAAATAAAATGTGAAATCTTTCTCTTTTACGTTATTTCGTTCCATTCTATCCTTTATTCTATCCTAAATTGGTCTTCTCTCTCAAGTTAAGTTAACTCCATCACATCCCGTCGTAATGTCCGCCTTTCATTTCCGGCTCGATGACCTGGAAACTGTCCGATAAGAATGGCAGATTTATCACTGTTTTCTCCAGACACGGGACACTTTGTTCCATTTTCGTCCTTGAAATGTGGACATGATGTATTGCAAAGTAGTTCTGTTCACCCATTCCTTCCTTCGTTTTGGTGGGGTTGAATGCGAGAGAGAGAGAAAGAGTTAAAGACGTGTTTTCTGTACTTTCTACGCTTTGACTTTCGCTGGTGGTGGTGGTGTTCCTCTTCTCATTATATTGCATTACATTACATTATACACATTATATGGACTGGATTTGTTGGTTGGTGTCATGCCTATTTCTACCTACACCACCCCAAAATGTGCTGTGCAGTGGACTGGATTCATTAAGATACCAGAAGCGGAAAACCCTACATCATCCGTAACTCGCTCGCATCCGGATGAATAGAAATACCAACAATTATTATTATTATTATACTGGCTAAAATGCAATCTCGCATTAATTTCTGAAGCGATATTCTCTCTCTCTCTCTCTTCCTTCGTCCTTTTGCTAAAAGGTCTGCTGTGTAGCTGAGCTGAGAGAGAGAGAGAGATAAATGCCTCCATAAAGTATCAAAGGGTTATTGTTTGCCTCTTTTGCTTGCTGGATTGGGTGGTTGGTTGGATGATGCTGCTGCAAAACATTAAAATACTAAAGAACCACCACCACCACCACCACTAGTTTTGCTCATCTCTCTTTTTCTGTATTACCACCACCACCACCACGACTGGATTGGATTCAGGTTGGTTGGCTGAGTGAGCTAGAATCTGACATATCTCAGGATTGGATGGACCATTGATCATTGACATTTTGGAATTTAACACTCGCTTGACGAAAACATCAATCCATCTTCATTTATTCTCCTTGTCTTGATGCAACACCTCCACAGATACACACACATCAACATTCACACCACACCAGCAAACAGAGAACTTTCTCCAGCCAGGACTCAACCTAACCAACCCTTAACAAACACGGTTGAGGAACTCTACATGACCCAGCTGGATGGCGATATGCTAATGTGAGTGAATGTGTGTGCATACTGGTGTGAAAAATGACGGAATACAGACATAGAATAGAATACGGTGTGAATATATATGACGATGATGGTGGTGGTGATTTTGTCGTCCGTTTTGCTGCGTTGCATTGTTGTATTGTATTGTATTATATTATATCATCCTCTCCTTATTATTATTATTATTATTATTATTACTACTTGACTTTCTAGTGAATCTTTCCAGTGAGAAAATGCAGAGCCAGCAATTTCGTCTCTCTTTCTCTTCAGAGTCAGACAAACCTTCATCTTTCTTGCCATTATTATCTCTGTTACGCTATTTGCTCTTCTTCTTCTTCTTCAAGAGAGAGAGAGAGAGAAAAAAGAGAGCGAAATTGCTATTCTCTCTCAACTCGTAGATTATTACACGCCATCTCCTCCTTTCCCTACCACCACCACCACCACCACCAGACCACCATCACCCTCCAACTTTCTCCTTTTGCACACTTACCTCTCTCTCTCTCTTCTCTTCTTCTCCCAATAAATGTCCTTTGTCCATCTTGAAAGTTATTATGACACTAATTCAATTTTACCCACTTGGCGAAACCAATCCTCTTCTTCTCCTGCAAAAGGTAAATAAATATACGCCTGCTTGACATGTGGTCTGGTCTGGTCCGGTATGGTAACTGTCGGGTTGAATGGATGATGATAGAAGAACAGAATGGAATTCCGATCTCCAAAACCAAGCACAAATGAAATGTCAACTCAATGTCACACTTTCTCTACGAGTATGACGCATGCCGGTGGTTTTTGGTGGATGGATTAAATATATGCTCCCTGGTCTAGAATTTATCTAAGATTCCGTTCCATTGTCTCCAATAATAATGGGACCATTGTCTTCAACACATGCTCATCTGCTCTATGAAAATGATGATGATGCCATGCTGGTGGTAAGGATGGTATATGATTTTTAGTACGCAAGAAGAAAAAAAGAGAAAGCACAAAAATTGTGTGAATGATAGTCATCATCATCATTTATTACATTTGTTTTTCTTTCTCTACTGAAAAAATCTACTCTTCTGTATTCATTTTGTATTTTATATCATCATCGTCATCATTGTCATCAGTATTTTGGATATACAACAATTTTTGCACATATCCATATCCTTAATTAAAATTTAATTAATTAATTAATTCACCAATTCAAATCTTGATTCGTTTCACCAGTGGTTGGTTGGTTGATTGATGAATTTATTATTATTATTATTATTATTATTTATTTATAAATAAAAATCAATGGTTGCAGTAGTACATACATATAATATATATAAATCAGACAGCATCCTTATCAAAAAGAATGCTTATCATCATCACCAGGTCTGTTTTTTATTTCTTTATTTTATATTATTTTTTATTGTTGTTCGTCCTTTTCTCATCTTTTATTTTTTCCATAATCTACAAACTACAATTCTTGTTTATCAAAGTGGTTTGGAAAATTCGCTCATTCTTTTTTTTTGTCAAAATTTAATTCAACAAAACCTTCGCTGCGTTTCAATCTTGCGTTTAGTTGTGTTGAATTTCTTGAAATGGTGATGTTGAATCCAATAATCAATTAACAACAATTTAATATACTCATTCTCATCATTTATTTAACAACAACACATAATAACAACAACAATGACCACATCAATTTAATAATTACTAAATTAATTGTTCAGAACAACACTGAACAATTCTTTGTATTAATGCTTGCTTATTAACGTCTACAACTTATCCATATTTAAATGTCTAGAGATCTAAAATTCTACAAATTTTTCACTACATCTTTCTTTTTTACTACAATTCTGCATGGCAACGGAGATGAAGATTATATCATATCATATCTCGACCAGACCAGTCAAGAATATTATAACGACAAGAACAAGAACAACAAACAGGACAATTTAAATATCGTCCAAAATCGTCTGGAGCGTATACCGCATAATCAATCAAATCAGTTTGGATTTTTGTATCACTATTGTTTTTACGTTTTTTGGGGGTGGCCTACTAATTGCCAACCTCCCTCTCACCACACCACCCTCTTCAAAATCTAATAACATTACAGAATATATATATATTTATATATTTATTTATATTAATATTCAATATATTTTATATTATGTTTGTTTGTAGGTTTGTTTGTAGGTTGTGGTGTGTTTTTTGTTTGTGTAGAATATACCAATATATTCAATCCTACCTATTTTTTTGAATTCTACTAATGCTTCCTACTTCTTTTTCTACTACAACTACTACTATTAATAATAATAATGGCATTATTAAGTAATAATTTATTATTACTTCCAATTTATTGCTTTGGAGAGGAGAAAGTCTGTACTGAAGAGATAGACACGATACCAACTAACCAACATATATACACACCATCCAAGATAATCATAATCGGTGATGATGCACTTTAATTTGCTACTTTTTTTAAACCTATAAATGAGTGAAGTGGATTTCACACAACATACCCGTTTGTTTCAAAGCTACCTTTATTTCTTTCTTTCTGCTGTTAATAATACCAATATCCCCACTGCATAGCTACAATCATTGTTTGTAATTCTACCTATCCTTCCAAAAAAGAAGAAGAGGAGGAAGAAGTGACGGAAGAACTAACAATTCTAGTCCAGTTCAGTTCAGTTCAGCAGGTAGACCAACATTTATTATTATTATTAGATCTCTTCTCTTTCTTCTCCTGCCTTGCCTTACCACAATTTTTGGTGGCAGTTGTAGTGGTGGTGGTAACGGTGGTTGCAATTTGGAAAGTGCTCCTATTTCTGCTTGGACAAGGAAGCATGCATGGAGGTTATCTTCCTAACTATCTATAGCTCTGAAGGGGATGATGATTTTTGATGCAATGCAACCATCCTCAAATCCTCCTCCTCCTCCTCCTCCTCCCATTATTCTTATTATCATCAGCATCAACCATCCACCATCCTGCACCTCAAACCCAAACCCGACCAACTTTTTCTCGCTGTTCTGTTATATTCTGCGTCCTGTTCTGCCTCCGCAATTAATTTGCTACTCTTAAAAAATTTCGGTGTAGTCGAGAGAGAGAGAACAAACCCCATTTTCACGACGGGATTCCATCGATTTTCCTCAAAAACCAACCTAACTTTCACTTTCTCCTCCTGCTCGACCAAAAAGCAAGCAAGCTTCTTCTCTCCTTTCCAACTAATGGGACACCGAGTCGACTGACTTGACTTTTACTCTCTTTCGGAGTAAGTTGATAATGTTCCACAAAACTTGAAAGAAGAAGGAGAAGCAAACTTTCTGAAATTAAAGCTTCTCGTAAATTAAGCTTCTTGTTACTCAACTGCCTACTTGAGACAGTTTAAAGAGAAGACAAATCTGATTGTGTGCGGGTTGGTTGGGTTGGTCAGTGTTCTGTTCTGTCCTGTCCTGTCCTGCACTTTAAGAGTAAATAAGTAGTTAAATTGGATTTTTATTAGTTCTTATCATCATCATCTTATCTTTAAAAAACACTGAATTTTATAGAATTGCAGATTATTTCTTAATAATTTCCTCCTTTTCCTCTTCTTCTTCTTTTCGCAAAATTCTCAAAGATCAGTCCAATTTGTATCAACATCAAGTTTCAAATGTATAATTATCAAGTTTCTTGCATAGCTAGCATTCTTTATGGCATTGCCCCTACTTAATTATGGAGGGTTGGATCGAAAACATAATAATAATAAATATAATTTTTATAATAATAATAACTAATAACTGACTTATGACGACGACTAATAGGAATAGATAGGAAACACGTAGCAAAAACAAAAAACAAACCACAACTGAATATTATTATCATCTTTTTTTTCTCGGAAGGAGCCAATTCTCCTGCAAAAGAGAAGAGAGAGCTATTTTTAAAGAAAAGGATGGAAGAAGTCTTTATATTTAATATTGAGTGAGTCCGCATTGTGTGGTGAAACTAAATGCGCTGTACTGTAACTGCAACTGCCTCTTTTCTTTGACTTGAGATTGACAACAACAACAAGCTAAGTAAGTAGAGTAGAATATGAGACGAATGAATGTCGTTCTTACATAAGTTAGTAAATATCCACCAAGAAATAAGAAAGAGGACCATTATTATTTGTCCCATATGAATGTATATGTATTATGTATGATGCATTGTGTGTGTTTCTTATGTATTCCTCGCATTCTCGACTTTACTCGTAATCTGCTTACCTCTCTTTTCTTGACTAAACCCAACTTTTAGATACATTTTCTCCTTTTACGGGGAAATGTGTCCCTCCAACACGACACAAAAGCTCTGTCCTTAAAAAGTACCCATCGCTTTCACATCACACAGCCACATGCGAGATCAATACGCCATTTACAAATGATGATAATTATACATGCAAGCAATTAATTAAGCAAGGAATACAAAAGATAGAAAGATGCTACAGAGACTTTTTTTGAAGTATTTAAAAAGGAAGGAGAGAGAAGAAGAAGAAAGAGCGGATTTTGAGATTTTCTAAAAATAAGGAAAGAAGAAGAAGAAAATGATTCTTTAACAGATTAGAAGAGAGATGCACCCAAATGATAACTTCATGTGAAGTAGAAGAAGAAAAAGAATGAATGATGCGAATTGGAGAGAATTTAGGTTGAATTAAAAGTTGGAAATCATGCATGGTTGGTTACACATACCTACTCGCACATCTTCTAAAAATATGGTAGTGCAACATTTGAGAGAAGACAGAAAGAAGTGTATGTATATAATTAACAAGTATTTGCATAGATAGATAGAGATCCCCCTTTCTTTCCTTCCTTCGTTCCTTCCTTCCTTTGTGCTGCATACGAATAAGACGAATTACTCCAGAATCAGCAGGAGAGTTCTAATTCTAAAGTTTGCTACAAATCCTTAATTACATATTATTATGTATGTCCTACTCTTGTTTGTTTGGTGTTGTCTCGTCTTTCCTCCTCCATTTTTAATTATTACCACACAACCAACCAACAAACTACATTCAGTCAGACCACGATTTCATCGCTGCATCATAATTCTGCTTATACGTATAGCTATCAAATGCACCCGCCACTCACATCAGAAAGCGCACTATTCGAAATATTTGGTGGTATTAACTGCAATTCTAATTTTGAATATTTATAGGATTTCCAAATGGATTCATTAATGATTGAGTAGTTCCCACGAATTTATGCAATTGCATCATCTCTTCCCCCTCGAACAGAGAAAAATGTCGCCTGGAGAATATTAAGACAGGTGGATTTAACGATCTCCCTCGCCTCCATTAATAATATTACAGCCATAGCCAAAAGTTTGACTTGGGCACGTACAGTACAGTGAAGTAGTACAGTACAGTAATTCAAGGGTTGGTTAATTAGCTGGTGGAGTCAACCATTTTTTTAACGCATCAGATTCATATCAAATATCTCAAGGTGTGGAAACCTGAACGGGCATAAATGGATGCAATTAGTGATTCCTTTGGAGCAGAAGAAAAGAACAGAACAGTTGAGGTGGTTGTATGGACTCAAGTTGATATTAACAAGGTGACATGAAATATGGCTATAAATGCCCTTTTTTTCTGTCTGTCATAAACAAAGCAAAAGAGCTTCCTTCTTCTTCGTTTTCACTTTAATTAAAAAAGTTTGTGTTTCTCTCTCTCTTTCTTCCTTACGAAAAACTCGCTTTATAATTTCAGTTCAACCTTTGCCTAACTTCACTTCACTTAATAATTGACCGCCTGGATGGAAAAACAAATGCTTTCAAATTTGTAAATGCTTTCAAAAAGATTATGAATAAAATTTTCTTCTAGCAATGAAATGTTAAACAAGGGAGAGAAGGAAGGAGCCTGTAAAATAAAATGACCACCACCACCACCACCACCAACCACACCCACCAACATCCGTCTCAACTTTCACCCGGGTAGTAGAAAACCACTCACTCATCCATCGCCCACACTCCACTCTGCCTATGGCCTTCATTCATATATCCTTACAAAACAATGTACGTCAATAGTATACATATACTTATATCTCCACCGTTCCTTTTCCTTCCTTTTCTGACCAAAGGGCTCTGAATATTTACCCATTATAACCACCACACCACCACCGACCACTATTCGCCAAAGTGCACCGCCTCGAATTCTCACACCAACCAAGTCATAAATATTTAGAGGATGGAGTAAGTGAGTGGGTCACAACACCATTACCATCACCACCAACGGATGGTTGTATTGCATTGTTCATTCTTCTTCTTCATCCCCTAATAATAATTCCTCCACACACACAAACAACCAAACAAAGATCTCTCTCATACACATGAGACTAACTGGTTGAGCATATATTTACCGAGAAGAGAGAGAGAGAGAGAGAGATGAATGCATTGTTATTTAAGTATTATTATTATGGACGGTGTGGTAAAGTTTGGTAAATTTCGGTTCAGTCAAAATTGTTGTTGTTGTTGATCCTTATGTATTCCTTTTCTCTCTCATGAGATTGGTGTTCACATATTACGTACATATGTACACACACATCTGGTCTCATCGCATATTCATGTTTATTAATGTTTGCCTTTACAATTTAGAATCACTTGTTCTTTACCCCGGCTCAATAACAGCAACACTTGGTCTGACTGGATTGGAATATTATATGCTTCTCACTAAACTGAACTGAACTGACAATTGCATGATCTCTCTTAATCGCTACATAACGCAATAAGTAATTTCCTATACAGAATGTTGAACTGGCCGACTTGATGATTTTAGACGCTCCAGGATGAATTACCATCTATCCATCCATCTCTACATGCACGTATCTCCACATGCAACACTATTTATGAAGCTGTTTATCTCCAATTTAAGCAATGCATGACTGTGAAAAGTTGGCATGCATAATTGATTTCCTTGGCGCAAAAGGCTGCGCTCCTACTTCTGCTCCTACTTCTAGCTCAGAGAACTTCTTCTTAAATATGTTCACCTGTCTCTCAGAGTTTGTGTTCTGTGTGGTTTGTTGGTTATTTGGCTGGGCTTCCTTCATGATGGAATGAATGCAGCCTGACTTGAAGTAACTGAACTGAGCTATGTATGTATGCTGATTATGTCGGATGGAAATTAACCTCGTTCTTCTTTTCATGCTGCTGCTATTGCTATTTAAAGCTTTTTGGTATATGTAGCTTTGCCTTAAACGAAAGAAGAACGCAACCATTCCAATTTTTTTAAATGAAGAAGAATTCGCAATAATTGGAGCGAAATTCAGTGAAGATGATGTATACACGCTTTTAAATTTTGGATGATGCCTGATTAATTTCATTCGAGAAAGAGAGATTGAAATGAATGTGCAAATATTTTGGCAACTTGACCAATCCATCTCTTTCTGTTCTGCCTGCTCCTTTATTCGCAGAGGATGAAAGCAAGCAAACACAACTTTCTCTCAGTTGCTTTTGTACCAGTTTGAAAGCCTACGATGAATACGAGTGCCGAGTCTGGGTGACATTGATGAAGATCCAGCCCAGCTTTCCTCCAAATCTTCGAGAGGTACTTGACATCAACAAGGACTAGCGAGACTAAGTCGCTAACAAATCGCAATTTGCATAGTGCACAATACAGCAGAGCATCTGGGAATGGGAGATTTGTACGAGAAGAGAGAAAGTATCATTAGATGTAAATCCTGTACTGTCCCCAGGGATGGATAATATGGATGTACATACATAGGTAGATAGGTGGGCGTGGGTCTTGCTTGTGTGCTTATCGATAAAACTACTTCATACACAGATCAGACCTTGCTTTCACCTGCCTAAAGTTCATCCAGGAACACAGATGTTGTTGCTACTATTGAATTGAAGAATGAAATGAAATGAACAGTATTTGAAATGGTAATGGTGGTTCTTCTTCTTGTGATGATTAGAGCAGGGCAGTGCAGTGCCAGGCACACTGGCTGAATTGCATAGAGGAGAAAGTAGTGGTGGTGGTGGTGGTGGTAGTAGTTTCGAAATTTGAACGCATGCATGCAAGCAAGAGAGAACGAGAGGAAGAATGACAGGTGAAGGAAGACGAAGTGTGAGTGAGTGAGTAGTGGACTGGACTATATAGCCGATTAGATTCAAAAGAGAAAGAAAGAAATCCATTGTGTCCGTATATATGCTGTATGTATGTATATAACTTGTACCAGAAAACAGCTCATAAGAGAAAAAGAAGAGAGAACAGAACAAGTATATAAGTTCTATTTTGGGTGTCGTTCTCTCTCTCTCTCTCTCTCTGAATAAAATTCCTCTTACTTGCTACTGCAAACCGATCGATTTTCAGCTTTCTCCAAACAGTGGGAAAGTATGTATGTATGTATGTATAAAGCGTGTGGATTGGATTGGATTCATCCAACAAACTGCTAAGAAGAGCACACACCGTCAGTCCATTTCATACCACCACCACCACAGAACAGAACAGAACTCTCTTTCAGGGTCCCACCAGCAGCAGCAAGGCAAAAGCAGCAGTAGTAGTTTGTAAACTCAACCAACTTTTACTCCCTCCAAGCAAGTCCACCAATCCACTATACCATCATCATATATACATAAGGATATGGATGGATGGATGGATGGGTGGGTGTGGATGCTCTCTCCCTCTCAGCATGCTTTCTCTCTCTCTCTCTTTCCTTCTTTCTTCCGTTTTCCACATGCACTAACTGACTGACTGACAAATCTAACAAAATATTCAATGGAAAAAGTAAATTGGCCTTTGCACACCAACCAACCAACCAATCCATTCCTTTGCTGTTTCGTACTTTACCAACCACAAGACTTTGTAATGATGGTAATTGGTGGTGGTGGTGGTAGAAGTGGATGGGTGAAAACTAGCCCATCTTTCCCTGTCCCAGTCAAGCCAAGCCAAGTCAGCCATGACTTCATGAATATATAGGAGCAAGCAGCCCAAATGTATTGGATGCACACAATAATTCACAATTCAGTATAAGTAAGAAGTATTCATATTCCTCCTCGGTTGGTTTCCTTTCCTGTTTCCCAATCAAACCAAAGGATCAAAGGCTTGTCCGTGGTTTCGTTTCTGTTTGTTATTTGTGCCAATACGAACTTATATACCTATATCGTTACCTATCCATTGCAATAAGAAGAGAGCAGAGTCAAAATTAAATTAACTTTCAAAGAGACCACCTCATTTCTTACAGTCGCAAATATTTTTTTGCACATCCCTTAAATGCTTTGCTCTTTGTTTGTTTGTTTGTCAATTCACACATGACAGATTCACTTTACTTCACTTACTTTCCCTGCATTGATTGATAGAATGGCAATTTGATGGAAAAAAGAAAGAAAGAGAGAGAGAGAGAGAAAGTTTTGCTCATGGGAAGAAAAAATGAACCTATTAATAAACATGGAAGAGCGAAGAAAAGAAGAAAGTAGAAAAGCTAGAAAAAAGTGAAAAGAAACTTGTACCACACCACATTCTCTAGCGAAGACAGGTAAGGTTGGTACAAGATAGTTCGATATTAATATAAATTCCATCACCACCACGACTCGCATCGTATCGTATCGTATCTCATTTCTGCATCCTAAATCTAGACAAATTCATGGCTGGAGGATAAATTCGGCTTGTTGTTGTGTTGTTGTTTCTTTCGTATAACAAAACAGAACGGAACAAGAGATGAAATGTTTTCAAATCTGTGAGCAACCATGTTTTTTTCTGATATGAAAGTCTGTCCGTCATCCTATTCTTTGAGTGATGCGACTTATTGGGTTAGATATAGATAGTTTACATACATACACAGAAACATAATAAAATAATAATAATCTTTGTTTTGTTTTGTGCGCTTTTTCCCTTCGTTTTTTGCACTAAATAGACACCAAATACATAATAGACACAAAAAAATAACCGCAGTGCAAAATTTAAGGAAGGACGATGATATAAAGTGGATTGTTTGTCAACAATAAAAGAGAGACCATTCCTTCAGGTGGACATCACCACCACTTTCACCACCATCCAATCCAATCCACCCAAATCCATCACACAAGAGAACACCGCTTGACTGGCTAATCTCAATATATTCTGTATAGTAATAATATCCATCTCAACCCAACAGTGGTGGCATAATGGCCTTGCCTTGTGCTGTGTGTGTCTTGTCACAGTCCGAAGAGCATGAAAGGATCCAGAGAGGAGAAAGTACAGAAGAAATGAATGCAAACTCAAAAAGAAGAAATCCAAGAAAAGGAAATGAACGGTGTCTGCCCCTCCGGGCTTTCCCCATCCAATCCATCCACTAACGGAGAAGATTTTGCAGAAATGGTGGTGGTAGGTGGTGGTAGTAGATGCAATATATGGTTCAAAGGGAGCTACAGATCTAACTCAAAGTTTGTGCGAGTTGGTTGGTTGGGTTTTGGGTGGGAGAGTGAATTAGATGCTCAAGATTTCAATTTCACTCTTTTGCATTTGTCTCTAGAGAGAACTCAACCAGCCCGAAAAGAGGAAGAAGAAGAGGAGGACGAAAAGGAAGGAAGGAAAGAGTTGGTGTACTGTACTGTGGAATTCTTTAGTGCAACTTTTAACCATGCTGTTACATACTACGATATTGAACTGCGTATGTTATGGATGCCCTAACTTGCTTACTTACTTAGCTGATGTTGTTGTTATTTGCGTGTGTTGGAAATTGCCGATGTCACTAATCCCCCAAATTCTATACCCACATACGCTCCAGATCAACCAATGCTTTACTTTGCTTTAATTTCAATTATTGTCTCAAATCAATACTACTCTCTCTCTGTGTTGCGGAATAACACGACACACGAGGCTGACCCACCCTGAGAGCACAAACCACAACGAGAGAGAGATCCAATCCATGAGGTAAATTCAATTCCAATAATCATTCCATTGCATCACTCACTCACTCACTTGCTCGTACTTATGTATAGTCGTCGTCCTCTCATAATACATAAAACAGGATCTAAAATCCTTTTACGATTGGAATAACATGATTTGAAACGATTTGTGGTTTGGCTTGAGTTTGAGTTAGTGCTTGAATGAATAATAATGTTTTAGTGATGCACACAAAACTTAAGCAATCTCCCCTCTTCCCCTGCAAGAGAGAGAGAGAGAGAATCTGCTACAGTTTGACCCTGTATGTACATATTCAAATCTAATAATGTGTTGTGTATCTACAGCGCAAATTTCCACTTGACTAATAAATTATTCAAAAGTCACTACTAAAACTAATTCATAAAAGTCAAAAAATTGAAAAATGATAATAATAATAATAATAATAATAATTATAATAATAATTCGTCTCTTAAAACCCTTACAACGCTACATAGTGAGTCGTCGTCATAATAATTCCCCCATCACTTTTCACACTAATGATCAGTCTCTGTTGTTTTCAACGGTTAACAAAAGTTTAGCAAAATCTTTATCATATTAAAAGTAATAATCGTGCTTAAATGCAGTTGAGAACAAATTATGTATAATAATAATAATAATAATCTTTGGACATTTAAGTAGGAACTAAAAGTTGGTGTCATCTTACTTACTGACGAGAGGTTTATAAGCTTCAAAGTAATAAATCTGAGATAAGTTTTTTGGGATAATGATAATAATAATAATAAAATAATAATTATTCATTTAATTTATTTAATGGCGGAATCCTATTAATTTTTGGTAGGTGCATGCATGGCATTACTAAATTGATTGTTCATTCGGGTTATTATTTTATAGGTATATATGAAATGATAGTCACGGTTTTTTTAGGATTGACACTAAATGGATGGGATATGATGCACCTAGACTTTCACTTAATATTTAATTACTAGCTTTAAAAAAAATCTTCAAATTTGTATACTTACCGAGTCCAGTGCGGAGTGGAAGCCAATTAATTCCTTGTTTTTTTTGCTATTGCGTCACTCTCATTGTCACACATACATAGATACGCTTGTAATTAATTAATTAATTAATATCTGCACATTTCAATTCTATAGAGGCATATTGAATCAATAAATTGTACCGTGTGTGTACAATTCTTTTCCTGAGATAACTTTACAGCAGGGTAAATAACTGACTGACTGACTAATTGATTGATTGATGACTGACAGTGATAAAGTTTAATAACCTAAAATTTAATTGCATAGTTAAATTGCTACTCACTCATGTATCTACCTGATTGAATAATAATAATAATAATTAATATTGCTATATTCTCACTTTCTACTCATAAGATAAGCTGCATGCTATACCAGAATGAAGGTTATTGATCGTGATATCCAATTCAAGATATAGATAAGCACAAATGACTACAAGATTCTCAACATATATTTTTTGGAAGCAATTCATTTCTTCGTTAGTTATGTATTTGAAAAGGAGAAGTTTGTTTATGTTTGTATGTAATTGATTGATTGATTGACTTAAAGCTACTTTGGTTGTTGTTGTTATTAATTAATACTAATAATGATAATAAACTATTCCTATTAATTAGTAAATAAAGCTAATTTCCTTCCTTCCGAGTTGGTTGTTGGCATAATATAGGTTTTGTTGGTTCTTCTTTTACGCATTGTTGGGGAAAGTTGGAGGGATCTCTGCTTTATTTTATTATTGCATTTCTTCTTCTTTATCTCTCTCGGATGGGATGCTTCTTCTGCTTCTTCTGCTGTTGCCAAGTTGAATATTATGAAATATTATTCTGTACCGAAATCACCCACCCACCCAAGAACCAGGCAGTAGGAAGGATGGGAATGGTGGTGGAGGTTACGTTATGAGAGATCAAAAAGGAACAAGTTCTTCTTAATGGGCCATACTTCATAATATGTAAGATGTTCTTAGACTGTTAAATTGTCCTTCTTCTTCCTCTTCTTATGGTCTATATATAATAATGATGATGATGGCAGAGAGATCGGTGTGACTTGGCGTTCTCTTCTCTCTGGTAATAACGAAGAGAGAAAGTTTTAGAGAGAGAGAGAGAAAGTGAGAGAGCAGAGGGAGAGAGACTAGTCCGATTATTGCAGTGGTTGAAGGAAGTACGTTATTTCCGGAAGGAGGACGACGACGAGGACAACGACGACGACAACTGGCACATCCATCAGAGAGGAAACAAGAAGTCAAGTGTATGTACTGACTAACTTAATTTATAATAATAATATTCTGGCCTAAATAGTGGTATCTATCATCATCATCATCGGCGTCATCATCATCTATGTATGCAACAAAGCTATGTTCTACTACAGTTCTTCTAATATTATGTTAATAATTATTAATTATTATTATGATTTGCGATGTGTAGCAGCAGCAGTAGTAGCGCGTACTGTTGTAGTTGCCATCGTTCGCAGTGGAGTAGTGTCATCTTGGAAATGATAGATAGATATAGAGAGACAGCTTAAAGAGAAAGAGGTGATGCACGACAAAATGAGACTGACTGACTTTTGGATGTATGTATGTATATATGAATTAGTGGTATCCGTTCGTAAATGCGGCAGGTATCAAAGGTCCCTGAAAAACAAGCCTGGATTCAGTACACACTCTTTTTTTTTTTACATTTCCAAATATTTATGTCAGCTAGGAATTGCATTGCAGGCAGAGAGGATGAGTGGATTGGATGTGAGGCGGAATGAATCAGGTGCATATAAAAAACATCACTACAAAACAAGCTGAAATAATGCAATGCATAATAACAATGATAAAATAAGCAGGCCCCAAATGGCAATAATGCGTAAAAGATGCTATAAATAATGCAGATTGTGCAAAAATAATCCTCAATTTCTTTAACGGGACAATCTGAACAGCATAGCATGAAATCACTCAAAAAAAGAAGAAAAAACTCTGAACAAATTATTCTTGTTTTATGCTGCTACATACAAAAATACGTTTATTATTGGCAAGTAGTCACAATTAAAAATTACGTGCGTATCAAAACTGGGATCTAATAATCATTAATATCAAAGACGACGTAGAAGAATCATTCATTATAGATTCATTAAAGATCTATTTCTCTCTATGATTTAAAACCAATTTAAAAAAGAAAGTACTTAAATTGCACAAGTTTAACTCTCTGATTGAGTCGAGTAAATAAAAAAATAAAATGACGAAGAATTATTATTATTATTATTATTATTAAAAGCGTGCAGAACTAAGGGTGTAGATAGGTAGGTTTGGTATATCACATTAAGGCAGGTTATCATCAGTATAAGTTATATCACAGCGTTTTGAGGAGTGCGCACAAAACACTAACCCTTGAAACACCCATCGTTTGGAAACCGGAAGGCTGAGGAGAAGTAGCTTGGACGTATCCAACACCATCATTTCCCGGTCCGTAAATATCCATGGGCTGTGGAGAATTGGGCGTTGGGTAAGCCCGGTTCGATGGAAGCGACTTTACAATATGTAAAACATCTTCTCCTATAGCACCCTCCAGCCAATTCTCGGACATGGATGGACCATTCTTATCCAATAACGGGTTGTTTGCGTTCATTTGTCCTTTACAATTCTGAAAATGGAACAGAGAGACAAAAACAGAGGGTAAAATTATGAGTTTGCAATTTATTAATTGGGATTCTCTCTTTCTGAAAATCGAAGAGGAGACAATAATAATTATTATTATTTATGATTTTACATACTTGGGCATATTCGTAGTATCCGGAAGCTGCAGCAGCTAGATTTGCTCTCTCTGCAGCATTTGAGGTTGCTGTAGGCACAGCTGGTGCTGCTGGAAAGTAGCCATAGTTGGGAAACCCTGTGGGACAAACAAGAAAGAAGAAACATTTTCAAATTTTTTTTAGACCATTTCACTTTCAGGGCGAAAAAAGAAGCGTATATATTATATTATAAGTAAGTATATTATTCACTATAATATCTATATCTTCTTTTTTCTACTATACGAGTTACCGACACACACACAGAACATTATATTGGCTACGGTAGTGACCAAGCGTTATCTATCAAACCCACTGTTCTAGATTATTGGTATACAATCAATAAGCAGCATGCACTAGCCATTTATAATAATACAAGATTTAATATGTCTTCATTTAACGAGGAGTTGTTCAGCGTAACCAAGAATAATTATAATAATGGATGGGTGGAAAATTCTAATAAACTATGTGTATTAAATTATTGCATGGACGGTCCTTCCTTCCCTTTCTCCACTTTCACTCCCATTCAGGCAGACCAAGGCAATCAATCCCACAGTTGGGGTGGTCTGTTCTGGTGAGATGGTATCATCTTGCCCCCAATTGAGTAAGTAAGTAATACGTTACAATTACAATCTCACTCACTAATAATACGAACTATAACTACAACTGTTACCATTTGAGAGAGACAACTACTTAGGTATCATACTTATGATTAATGTGTCTGTACTATATGGTTTGGTCGGTGGGGGTAAGGTCACACCCACCCTATGACACTACGACACCTCCATAAAAGTATGTATATAGCAAGTATTAAGTGGTCAGTAAATACACTTAAAACTAATGAATACCAAAACACCAGCCAAAACTATCCATCTAAAAAACTATAGAGTGAGTAAGTAAACTATCCATCGCTCTCTCTCTTTCTCTCTATCTCTATAAGTTTGCTAACTTGAGTGGAACGAACAACACAACCAACGTGAGTCGCAACATAAGCATTAAATTAACAACACTAAACAGGACTCGCTATAGTAGTAGTAGTGTCCCACTTGAATGCATCTATTAATCAGTCAGGTTGGTTACTTACTTTACTTTACTTACATGATGATGATGCTGGTAAATAAATAGTGTGGAGGAGCATCTGCTCTCTCAAACCAGACGACCAGGACCAGTAGCACTTTCCCCACCACAACTAAACTAAACTAAACTAACTGACCGACCCCATCCATACATATACAAGCTACATATACATACAAGACATGATGGTTTGTGTGTGTGTGGAGATTTATTATGTACACTTTCTCCAAACACAACGGCAGAGAGAGAATTATTATACTTTCGACCACCACCACCACCACTACTTTACACACACAAACATACAAAACCACTACCAACCACCACCACCATAACTATACTACCTATGTATCTAACAACTCTTTATCCTGTTTATCCAATCTATCCACTATCTATCCCAGTCTAAAAAAAGAGTGAGTTAGTGAGGGAATGAGTGGTGTGGTGTGGTCTTATGGGAGAAAAGCAGTTTTAATTCTCTCTTCTCTTCTCTATACCACCACCACCACCACCACCACTTTCTCCATCACAGCCAGCCAGCAGTGTCACTAACTTCACTCTTGCATTACAAAACAGTAACAGTGCACCACACACACACGTACACACACACACACCTTAATTACCTCTTATTCTGGTCTACTTAATAACGGATAAAAAAGTATAGGACTCAACCACACACACACTACTACATACACCCTCATAAAAATCTGCTCGAGCATGATAATGCATAGATATATGACGATACGACTGCTGGTTTTGTCATTGCAAAAAAAAAGAAGAACGGGACGAGTTAGTTAGTTATTAGTTTCAGTTATGTACGTTACTTTACGTAAATGTCATTTCAATAACACGTTACCAAGTTGAAGTGACACTTTCACTCTCAGCCGAGCTAGGAAAGAAGAAGAAGAGTTGGCTGAGATTGCAAAGACTACTACTATTATTATGTACTCTATATAATACATACCTACCCCTAAGTACTTATGTACAGGAAGTTAGTGTATATAAAAACTCACTCACTCGCTCGCTCGCTCAGCTTAGCTTTCTCCTCCAATCCACTAAAATACGACACATACATTCTACATTAAACGATACGATACGATACGAGGTTTTTTTTTCCTATGATGGGTGCTATTAACAAAATGTCTTTAGTCACGGAATCACGTACACTTTCGTCCTATACTATTCTACTTACTAACTTATTTTCAGTTTAGTTTACCCACTATTTTGTTTTGTTCTGTTCTACATTTGGTCAATCCAATCACATGCTCGAGAGAAAGAAAACCCACTAAGATTTCACCTAGAAGAATTATGTGATGGACTGGGTTGGACTGCTACCGCTACCACTATTTCTACCGATATGTACTTAAGACTTTGGGTCATTTTGATGTTATCGCTACATGGCCCATCCGCTACAAAAGGAAGCCTCTCTCAACCACTAGTATTATTATGCTATGCCTACCATAAATAAATCCGGGCAGTGAAGAAACAAAAGAAAATAAATGAGTGGATTTCCACACAAGCTCTTCATTAAGGGATTAAATAAATAAGTAGATACATAAGAAGTAAACCTGAGGAGACAACAAAACAAAACACAAACACACAAGGTTATTAATGCGACAACATATTATTATGGACCAAAAGAGCAATAAGGACCACACACACCACATCGCAGCAGTAGCAGCAGTATAGCAGCAAAGCTAAGTGGACGAATCAATTAAGACAGACAGACTAACTAAACTATGACCTAATGTACTATGACCTATTTAATATAGCACCACACTGAGCACGAGGAATTTAAGACGCACTAAAAAATGCTTGAAGACAAATCAACCAACCAACCAACCAACCACAGTGCAACAAAAGAAAAGTAAATGCGACTAATTAATGTGCTAAATCACAGGAAAAAGAATTAGCAGCAGCTTATTTATTTATTTAGTAATACACTACCACCACTATATTTTTACTAACTGCTGCTGCAGGTACTATGTACGTATAGCTCCAACAATTTCAGAAATTTCTTGGAGAGTGATAAAAACGTCTTTAAAAATTATTGTCTCATTTTTCTACTCATTTTAATTGGAATTGCTTGCAGCAATGTGGGCGCCTATGTGCCCTTATCATCACTGTGGGCTTGCTTATCATATCTTGCTCTTATCACTCCATTCCCAAGCCCTTTCCTCCATCATTGTGTTATGCAACAATAAGAAATTCCATAAGAAAGAAGGCAACAGACCTGTCTTTCTGGCTTCTTCTGCTGTTCTCTGTTCTTTTTTGGTGCTAAAACTGTTGATGCTCTCTCATCCGCCTTGCATGGACAATAACCCTTCCTTCCTTCCTTCCTGCATGTCCCCCTCATTCATCATCAACATCAAATTTCTTAGGCAATCACTCAATTCAATTCAATAATGGTCCTTTTCCTGCTGATCAGCCAGCCTCCAACTGTTCAAAACTGTAAATCTCATATATGCATCCATTTTTGGGTAAATTAAGTATGAGCTGCAGCAACATTTTAGTATGCGTGTATATTTATGTATCATGATGATTATCAAAATCAAATCAAACAAAATTAAACAAAATCGCACACCTTTCCTCTTCTAAACTAAACTAAACTAAGCTATATGCTAATCAACATCAGCACTACCATTTGATCAGTTTTGGTATGCCATGATGAAAATACTACAAGCTTCAAATCTATTCAAGTAAAGATAAGGACGACACCACACAACAAAACAATATAGATGTACAACATCTCTGCTATATCCAATGCACACACACAAACTAAACTAGACACAGAGAAGGGAGGAAGGACGACAACAATTATAAGAACAAAAATCAGTGGTGCACAAAATAATAATAATTAATTAATTAATTGATGCTGCTGCAGAGATATATTGATGGAATGGATGAAATGTTACTACCACTAAACTACTTACTATATATCACACATACACACAGGCACAGAGATTTACACCCACGATTTGGAAACTTTAATATAATATTTGAATTTTTTTTATTACTGCATTTGTCTTTTCCTCTCATCACATACAAGAGCAGCCTAAAAACCACTTGACTGTTCAACATATAGTCATCATATTTAATAATCTTAGCATTTATTTATTTTATTTTATTATTTATATGTATTTATGCATATTATAATTTATTGTACCTATGTATGATTATTATATTCGTAAATAGGGGTTTTTTTTACGCTTTCACTTAATTATTGCCATGTTCAATGTTTGTTTGTGTATATCTTTAATTATTATTATTACTATTATTATTAATTATTATTATTATTTACTCAAAACTTATCTTTAGATCATCATTTAATTTTTTCGTCACCACCAAAAATCATCTTTCTTTTTTAATACTTTATACTTTACGTTGTCGTGTATCCAAAAACCACCAACCAAAAAGTTATGACAACATTTGATTTTTTTCCGCCGTTAAAAAATTATATGATCCTGTCTATTATCCTGTTTTTTTCTCTCTCATAAGTATGAAGACGTTACCGGCATATACGTGTTATATATACGTATGTGTATGGAGAAGAATATGTATATATGTACAGTACATCGTGCTCATTTAGTATGTATGACTGACTGACACATGTTGAGACTTGCAGAAAGTTATCACCTTTTGATGCCTTCCTTATTTCTTTTCACCTGCAGATTCTTTCTCCTCCATTATTAATTTTTTTTTAAAAAGATGAGATGAGATAAACCAGTGCATGCAATTCTTTCACAAAAATTGAAATGCACTCAACAACCAACCATGCAAAATCATTTATATATTCACACATTCAAATGCCCTCTGTATTGCTTTCTCTTTTCTGCACACACATAATAATAGTACTTTGTTGTTATGAAAGTAATCAGTTAATTCAATTCAATTATGTTGTAGAAAAAACAGTCTTTCTTACTTTGCATGCAATGCAACCAACCAAGCCTATATTATGAGCCCTTTCCTTGCGACGTTCAAAGTTGTTTAGATAGATATTACACTGACTGACTATGGATGCAAATACATAATGGTCGATTTCTTTCCCTTTTCGTTTCTTTTCTTTGTTGAATGAATAATAATCCTGTGCACTTATATATTCTTCCTTCCTTTTACTTTGCTTGTATGTAGCATGACATGGCATGATGGTATTTAAGCGAGCTCTATTGTAACATGTAGCAATCGTCCGTCTCCCATTAACTCATCACAACAAAAAGCCAGAGCCAAAAATCACTCAATTCTTTTTTGCAAAAAAAACACATTGGCTTAAGGAATGAATGAATCAAAAAATATATAAGAAAAAGAGAAAAGAGAGAGCACTGCGTATGTAGCTGAATGATGATGATATGTCAGAGGAAAGCATAAACCAGTTCGTTTTTCAAAAATGTCAATCAATCAACCAACCACAAGAAAGAAGAAGAAAACTAGACCACCATAATAATGTTACAAAAACGTCTCAAAAAAACATGAAAGAAATTTCAATTTCCCTTTCCTTTCACTTTCTTTTTTCCTTTATATTCTGTCAAATTGCATGAATTTTCCTCTCTTTCGTAATCAAAAAAATATTGTATACTTAAAAAAACACTTAAAAATGTGGTTAAGAATATAATATGGCATCATGCCTCGTTTTTTTATTATTATAAAACGTCATGCATATATGGGGCAAAAATTAAGTGAGTCAGAATTAATACTTTTATAGCTTTATGAATGATGCTTAAAAATTTGCGTATAAAAAATAGATTGCACAAATGGAACGAGATTATTATGAGAGATATTAGATAGATGAAACTGCTGCTGTTAAAAAAGTCTGCTCGTTTGTGTGGTGAATAATTTGTCATGATGATTAAATGAGAAGAAGAAGTAGAAGAATAATGAAAGAATTGTTATTATTATTATTATTATTATTATGCATAGCACCCTCATCAAAATTAAGAAGAAAATGATTGCTTAATTCTTGTATGTATGTATTATTGCTGCTATATAACACCAAAAACTAATTATTCATAGTCCGACCTATTATTTATTGCATAATTCACATAATAATAATAATGTAGGGAATTTTGATGCATAATACATCCTCCCCTTTGAAACCCATGTGTTCCTTTCCTTGCTGAATAATATGATTTTCCTTGTGATGTGAGGAAATTACAAGACAAGTAGAATCAAAGGATGTATAAATTGATGGACATACTTACATGCTTAATACATGATGATGAGATGATGCATTGCCATGTTGTGAAATTATTATGCAGAGTGATGATTCTTTTCCTGTCTCATTTTATTTTACCTTATCTTCTTTTCTCTTTTATTCTAAAAATGGATCTTATTTTCTCTGACGTCTTCTTTTTATCAAAAAACACAGCACACCAAATTGGATTTATATAACCTAAATCCATGAATCGTATACACATGTACATTTACTTATTTAACCTAATGCGCCTAATACATAATTTAATGCTCCCTTGTCTCCTTTCATCACGCACGCACCTTATTCTTATTGCTTAATCTCTTGAAGGAAGGAAGGAAGAACGGAATAAATAAATAAAGAAGTAAAGAAATGGCGATTCCATTCGATTCGATGCATATGATTGATTGATTCTTTTCTTTCTCTTTCGCATTGTCTGTCTCGGACCGAAATATTATCCGCTAATTCTCAAAAAGTGACCAACATTATTATTATCATTACTAATGCTTATTATTAATCCTATCATTCATTGTTTTGTTATGTCGCTATCTCTAACCACGGAAGAAATCAATACTCTTTTATGAAGATTGTCTCCTCACGCATATATGTCTATGAAATCATCTCTTTTTTGGTGGTTTCGGTATGGTCCTTTTAGCTAATACATTCTTTCAGTGAATTATTTGTGCAGAAAAAAGGACGTTTTTCTTTACCTTCCCTTCTTGTCCTGCTTTTCTATATGTATATGTATGATGCAACCGTGCGTGGTGAGACTAACAACAGTAAGGATTGGACTGACTAATGAACTTTTCTTAATAATTCTATAATAAGCATCTCCTACCAAAAGGTATGTAAGGAGGAGGACAAGGCTAGAAAATGACTACAATTTTTTTAGCTGCCAAAAACTAGCTCTGAAAATTCGGACAAATTCCAGAACAAATAATAATAATAAGATTCCTTGTAGAATCGTTCTTATTATTATCATCATCATCATCACCCTTTCGTGAAAAAAGCGGTGGCAGACAGATAGTGCATATCATTGTTGATTTGTAATAATAAATACTACGCAATAATATTTAATTTTAAGCTGTTTTTTTGGCTGGTGCATATAAAGAATGGAGGAGAAGAATAATGTTGGATGCTTCATTCTCCTTCTTATATTTATTATTATGCTTGCTTTACTTTGCTTTACTTTGCTTGGGTCACATTTGCATTAGGTTGGTGTGTTTGACGCACCGGAGAGAGGAGCCTCTATTGCTTGCTGATGTCATAATGGATATATTTAGTTGGTTTGTTGGAGTGTTAAAATATTCTTCTGTGTGTGTAATGGGATATAGAATTATGAATAGACATCACTTGGCAAGCACTTAACTCTCCTCTCCTTATGATGTTGCTGTTACTGATGCTGATGATGCTATTCTCATATGAAGATGAAGAAAATCCGCCTGTTCCTACTTTTCACAGGTCCGTCGTCTTCGTCCCCATAAAAAAACTACCGACCGACCGAGTAGTGCAAATCCTGGCCTGCTTTGCTTATCATTATGAACGCTGTACTTTTGTGTGCCGGTGAATTGAATTGGATTGAATTGGACTGAATTAAATGGAGAATGAATCGTCGCCTTTTCTTTTTTAAAGCTCAACATGATCTAATATTCTATATTTTATGTATGTATGCAGTTACTGAGTTTATTTGTAGTAATTTCGTCTGTATTCTTTCCCTACATTCACCTCATCTACATATTTACATACACTGCACTGATTGAAATAGTAGTAGTAGTGTTGATAATAGTAGAGTAGTAGAAGTTGTAATACTTAATAATTTTACTACGTGTACATACACACCTAATTTTAACATGTACGTATATTATTATCAAGTGCAGATGAGGATTGAGAGGGTAATGAGCTATGCACACACATACTCTATCCGTATTTTATTTTCTATGTGTGCTTACTTTGCTTTATCCTGCCTGAGACCATTTTACTTTGTAAGTTGTCAGTGAAACACGTTTTTTTACTAGAGAAAATGGATCTTCAATGAGTTATGCGAAATGCTGTGGCTCAATTGTGACACAGACCGACAAACTTTGTTTCTCCGCGTGCCAGCCCGGATTTCGCTTACCACAATAATGCCATGCCAGTTCTCAAAATCTGTGTATGTATGTATAGCATAAGTACGTAAGAGAAGAGTTAGTAGAGTAAAGCAAAGCAAACCAGACCAGTAGGGATTTTCATCATCATGTGTAAATCAAAAGTATTGTGTATGGTGTCTATTTTAAACCCACTTCCCCTCTTCAAACTTGTGACAAACGGTATTACGATGGAATTAGAATGGTATTTAGAGTCACATAGTCAGTCACATTATACTCACACATCTCATCTCTCTCTCTCTCTCTCTCTCTCTTCATCCTCAATCCAATTCAATCCAACTCAACTTCTGTGTAAAACTATGCAATCGCTTCAGAAATGTGTGTGTACATAAGTAGTAACTTAACTCAATCTATGCGGTGCAAAAGTAAAGAAGAATAGTAAAGAAAGATGAACAACAATTGCCTATAAAATCAATTTAACGCCAACCCAAAGCACTTTACACTCACTCTCTCTCTCTCTCTCTCTCTCTCTCTCTCTCTCTCTCTCTCTCTCTCTCTCTCTCTGTGCCAGCCAATATGCACCAACCAAACCACACCACATGAGGAACTAATTAATGCACCGTCTGTCTGCCTGCTTGACATTTCACCGAAGGGGAGGAGGACGACGTGGTGGTGGTAGCAGGCACCAAAGAACAGAACAACCATGACTAGATAATGGACTGCTGTGCCATGTATGTATGCTGTACAGATATTGCATGAATGCTCGATAAACAAGAAAGGAACGTAAATGAAGGTCATTACTGTTATTTGGGCTCTGGCTGGAAATATTGGATATTGGTAATTTAACGACCAACCAAACCAACCACACTGGAAATTGATCCTTGTCTTGAAAATGAAGATGCGGTTCTTGCTTTTGAGTTTGAGTTGGGTTGGAATAATTACGCCAAGAGTATAAGAAACCCCATTTATGTTCACTAATGATTATTTTCTGCAGCAGAAAAAAAGCATCTTTTCTTATCCTTGCCTTATCTATCTTTCTAACGTAACGTCGTCCTGCTGCATATTTTTATTATTATTATTATTATTATGATGCTCTCATCATCTCCTCTTCTCACCTTATCATCCATCCATACGTATCCTCACTCAAACACACATTCAAATAAGTATCCTCATAATCATAATAATAGCAAATATGATGTAGTATGGAGATGGATTTTTTAGTTAGTTATGCATTTTTAGTGGTGTGTATCATTACTATTCTTATATTACCTATATATGTATGGTATACATTCAAGGAAGACTAGATGTGCCTGCCTGGCCTGTACGACAGGTATGGATTATAATATTCAAAATAAGCTATTATTATTATATCATCACGATACGCGCAGTGAAAGAGAATTGTTTAATCTCTCTCCTTCTCTGCCAGATTCTTCTCAATCTTCTTCTTCTTTTTACAAAATCTTAATAGTGGAAATATGACAAAGTTCCCTTATTATTTCTTTTTAAGAACAACTCCACACTGACTGTTTCTTCTGCATATTATGATTATTCTATCATTCTGATGATCCCTCTTTTCTCCCCTCACACAATTTCGTTGTTTGACACCATTTGTATGGATTATTATCCTCTCTCTCAAAATACTGCGTGCGTTTTCAATTCTTTTGTCCCCTCATCAACTTATCCTGACTCAACAACATAATAATAACAACAATCATAACAATAATAATAATAAATATCTTATCAATATAGATGATCCTGCAATGTATGCATGTAAAAATCTACTTGCACTCCTTATTAAATTCCTCATGATCCTGCCCAAAAAACATGGCAAGAAGAAGAACACACTAACTTATTATTATTATCATTATTCTATGCATATTAATCGCGTATGTATGTATTTATATAGTTGAAAAGAGATACAAAAGAGACTAATCAATGGCACTAGAAAACTTATCCACAGATATTTTTTTAAATTTAGTTGTATGTATATCGATGATCGTCATGTGATAAAAATACTTGAGAGTTGTTTGATGACTTCTTATTATTGATAATAACAGCAACTTACTTAAGTAGTTGTATATAGTCTGTGTAGTAATCATCAATGTGACGATAATGATGACTTTAATAATAATAATAATATAAATTCGCGGGGGTAATAATATAATATATATGGATGAGAGAGGTATTGTATGTATCTATATATATATATATGGATTATGACCTGGCTGGCCTGCATACTAATGACATATAACAGAGGCAGACAGATAAGGACTTATCGAAGCCTTTCTTTTAAAAAAAAGAAGACAGATCATAGATCATCATCATCTTATCTTGTGTCGTTTTGCTTTTTGCTTGAACAGTGTGATTCCGACAGACAGCATTCACAGTTTCATAGAGTACAGACAGTCGATTGGATAAGGTAGACATAAAGGAGTACCTGTGGGGTAGGGGAGGCCGAATCCTGCGTATCCTGAGTAGCCACGTCCTGCCGCATATGCCGCGTACGCTGCTGCTGGGAAGCCTATATATACCCAAAATTAAAAGATTATTAGCTTTTGATCAACATTTCATCAATAAATACTTAATAATATTACTATAAGGTAAGCAGGCCGTATAATAATAAATAATTAAATAAATAAATATGTGTCCTATTAGCTATACACAAATACAGAGGCGGCGGATATGGATGATTTTATATTCAGGAAGAAGAAGGAAGTTGGGCGGATATTGGGTTGGATTATTTATTGGATGGGATAGACAACTGTTCCAAAGCTGCTTGACTATTGACTGGACTGGACCAAAGATAAGGCACATAAGAAATAAGGAGAACAATGATAATGACGTATATATTACAACATTGAAGGAATATAGAGAAAGGAGAAGGAAGGAAGTATTAAAGTAGAAAAAGAAAGTCAGACAATGGGATATGAGATGGGATCAAAACTCTTTTCACTGATTCAGACCAAAATAATGAAATGAAATGACCAAATTGGTTCTCAACTTTCACGCTATCATAAATTTCACCATGTAGAAAGAATGAGAATGATGATGTCAGCCATTTTAATCAGTCTCAAGGAAAATGTTCTTTTGGCTTGGATGTAATAATAATGATGGTGGTCTTAATTTAAGAGAAAACTTGGCTCAAGTTATTTAAAAAGGAGTGAAAAATTGAATGGAATAATAATTTTTAAAAATCCTCAGGCCATGCCAGAATAAAAATTTAAGCTCGTTTACATAAGTGTACAGGCCAGAAAGGTGTGTAAAGTGAGTACAAAAATTTAACGTGCTTCATATACAATCAATCATCTCAATGTGAAAACAGCTTTGAAAAGAGGGACAGATTAGGAAGATGAAAACTGAGGGAGAGGTCATAGGTCATGCATTGTTATATTATTATTTGGATTAATAAATTATATCAATACAATTTCGTCATAGTCAGGGTGAGAATTTAGAAAGGTCTATTTTTGTGACAAGGATAATAAGGAGTAAGGTGAGATCAGTGAGTTAGCAAGATAAGATAACCAACTATAAACTACATAAATTCAATTTAAAGGTCTCCAAAATGAATACTAATAATTATAAAAAAGGTTATTTATCTAATAATAATATGCAAAAGGATTTGATTGGTTGATTTTCTAAGAAAATCATCTAAAAAATACTATATAGCGCACAAGACTTCACAAAACGAGACGAGGTAATAAGAATACATAAGTGAATATAGTAAAGGTTGTTGGCGGCATTTCTACTACGTACATAACCTAAACTACAAATCTAATCTCTACTTTGAACTACAACTACTAACCATCTACGTCATTTGAAGTCATTTTCTGGCCTCAACATCATCACATCACATATAACATCACATCACTCCGTAAATCTAACCAACCAACGCAGTAAGAAGGACGCGGACTCTGCGTCAACGAAATAAATGAGATTGCTTTGTACATTGAATTGAATTGAACTGCTGGGACAGTTGGGTTTGGATTCGGATCGGAGGATGACGATGGTGTGATGATATCAAAGCCAGAAAACTAAAAACTAGCGGACGAAACGTGTGGCTAATATTCTCATGTCAGGATATTATTATTATTGTACAAACCCAGCAGAGAAAAACCAATATAATAAGAGAGAAGAGGAGAGAGACACAAGATGTGGATTGGATATTAATGTGTAGGGTGTATTTTTGAACACACACACACACATATTGCTTGCGCGGATTAAATTATAATTGCTAAAGAACATTTTCAATATTATTAGCTATGTACTATCACCAACACTAGACTAATTGGAAAGAAAGAATAAATAGAGACAGACAATAACATTTCTATTCTATAATTTTAGAGACAGTTGTGGTGGTCTATAACCAACCAACCTTAATAATCTGTCAACTAAGCTAATAAATAGAGAAAGTAGGCTTCTGCTTGCTTCTGGCTGCAACAAAAAGTTGGAGACACAAAAAACTCTGACTTTTGAATGGTCAGCAAAAAACAAGAACAATTTAATAATAATAATGTAAGTAAAGTAAAATAGGTAGATAGATAGATAGAGAGTACCTGCGAGTTTAGTTTCATATTCTTCCAAAAAATTATCTCAAAAAAAAAGGTTTAAAAATGGGTAAATTCTTGTAAAATATGAGCTATGAATCATATGAATCATCGCGACGATATGATTTCCTTGCAGTCCTATGCATATCCATCACATCAAATTCTTCTTCTTTTTTTGCATGACATATGAATTAGCAATCAGCTACGGATGTCGGGTACGAAGAAGAAGAAGAAGAAGAAGGAAGATTCGTTAATAATTAAGAAGAAGACGAAAAAGAATGATGGCGCAACTTGTGTTCATCTCAATTCTTCTTCTTCTTTCTTTCTTCTTCTGAGTTCTGATGCGAATGTGATTTGAAAAAGCTGTCACAAAGTTGGCAGTTACGACCAAACATCTGCTTCCGGGACCTTCCTGCGTCTCACTGTCCTGGATTGGATGATGGACCCACCTTAGTTAGTTCTCGTTAGTTATCTCTCTAAAAACTGTATTCTTCTATACATACAGATAAGTACATACGACAACGACGAAAACGATGGAAGTATTAATAGTTATGGATGTGGTGGTAGGTAGGTGTAGTAGTAGTGAAGAATAAGCTCTTAATATAACTAGTGAAAGAAGAACAAGAAAGAAACCACATCATTCACATCACATATCGCCCCGCTCTTCTTCTTTCTTTCTTTTTGGTTGTTGTTATATGTAAGTTAAGTACTTATCATCATCTAATATTATAAGTGTGTACGGAGACGGAGATATGTTTATATATATATATACACGAAATGAGAGTATTAACCACACGGTACGGTCCAAAAATATCAAACCATTTCAATTATGTTGACATACCATCAGGCAACGCTCCCAAAGACCACATTAAATCTATTAAATGCGAGCGGCATAAAAGGAAAGAGACAAATATAGTCTTCAGTGAATTCAATAATTAATTCATATTAATTAGGTATCTCGTTGTTACACACCAGAGTGTATAATGGGTAATTGTCGTAATAATTATCAACTCAATATTACAAAATTATCATGAGTGAGGTGAGATAGATGAGATTATATGTATGCATTCAGTTCAGTTCACAGTTCAGTAGGATAAGTAGTAAGTTAGGTAAGAAGATAAGGTAAGAAAGATACGGTATAATTTAAGATAAGTAAAGAAGTGAGTGAGTATATGTATGTGCGCGTTATTATTGTGGTTGAAATAGGAATATTTGTTATTATTAATTCCCTTGAGCAGAAGAAGGAAGAAGAATCGTGCTTGCTCATTCATTACTTTACTTTAAATAATAATAATGGTTAGATTAGTGGGGAATGTATAAATATGCTTTAATATGAAAGTTTAATATTATTATGAATGAATGCATAATAATGATTATTATGAGATATATTAAATATGATGATGATGATGGATTTATGACGATGCTCATGGTAATGGTAAGTAAGTGAGTGAATTGGCTACAGCTAAACTAAACTACTATGTTTGTTTGTTATGTTATAATATACCAAACTATGGTATAGATATGGTAAAATGGTGGATTGGATGGGTATAGGTTGGTGAGTGAGTGAATAATGGTGAAAATTAAAAGAATAACATCATCACATCATGAGTGAGACGAATAGCATTACAACTAAAATACTTAACATCACCAACCAGTGATTGGCAACCACCGCATTATTCTTTCACACTTGTTTGTTGTTATTAGTAGAGAGTGAAAGTAAATAAGAGGGGAAGTTTTAAGAGGGATGGAGAAGTAGTGATGGTGGTGAAAGACAGAATTATTATGATGGGTAAGTACATAAGTCGTGTTATAGGAAGGAAGTGTGAGTGTGATGGAGAAAGTTGACGAGGTAGTGCACCTGTAAAATGGTGGTGGTGGTGAAAGCTGAGGTTTTATTGGTTGGTGCATAATATGCAGAGAACAACAATTAAGAGGTATTTATAAAAGGAAACAACACGAGTACAAGTCCCAGAAGAGTGGTTCAAGTATTATATATTGCGAATAAATTTATTATTGACTCTTCTCATGATGACTATACAACCGACTATCTAATGATGAGAAAGTTTTTTTTGCCACATACATCAAGTAAAAGTAAGTAATCAAACCATCTATAAGGCCTACAGAGTAATAAGAATGTAATAATGTAAGATAGGTAAAAGGTATAGGAGGTAAGTAAGTAAATACTCTCAATTGACTCATCACTACTACAATATTAATAGATTATTACGGTACGGACCAACAACAACTTTCACTACTACAACAATACGGACAGACAGATCTATCTGATGAGTGAGTGGGTGAGGTGGTGGTGGTGATATTGGCTTGATTAGGTAAATAAAAGAGGTATATAGGGATTGAATAATTAATATTAAAATTTGCAATACAAAATTTGGGGGCAGTACATGCACCCCCACCACTCCACCCCCCACACCCCCCCCCCTGCCCGCATATTATCAACAGTTATTAAAAAGAGTAAAATATTACACTGCAGTTACAAATCTACACAGATCAACAACTGACGTCTAATAACTCTTACTGCCTGCTTTAATTGATTATTATTGCGACTGACTGCGGCAGACAAGACAGTTTTGTCAATTTAATAATGTCTAATAAATTATTAGAAATATTACGATTACGATAGCGCGCGGTGTGTTTGATACTTTTATAGGTGAAAGTAATAAGTGTGTTGTGGGATCAATTCAATCAATAAATAAACAACAGAGTATCATCACGTACATATATACGTATAGTCACAAAAGTAGTGTGTGTAAACAAGTAGTAATTTAAGAAAGACAAGAAGAACAACAACAAGGAACAAAGAAGAATTTTTGGTATTTTTTTTTGTGGGGGAATATATAACAACAACAACGAAGACGACGACAACAACAACAACAACAAATAGGAGGTTACAACATACTACTAACTTCATAAATACAACTCAATCATCAAAAGTTGCTTATTTCTGCTGATGCTGTTTTTGTTCTTTCTCTGTCTCTCTCTAATAATCATTATTATGATATCTACAATAGATAGCTAGGACAAGTGTTATGTACGTACGTATGTAATAGTATATATAGCAAAGGATGATGATGATTCCAATTAAATCTACTGCACAAACTAACCATCACTCAATCATCAATCAAATTGTACAGTGCGGTGCAGAATTGTACAGATCTGTTCTACTTTACTCTTTCAAATGAAAGAATTAACGGGGCACGAAATAACAGAACATAAGGATGAAAAGGACTCTGACTAAAACTCTTTCAAAGAATGGATGGATGGATGGACTGCCACTGCCAATTAGGGAAGAACATAAGGGAAAACTTTATCTTTGTAGGAAATAATTTGCACACTTTCTATTTCTCTCTCTCTCTCTAGGCTTTTTAATTGCAACGTGATTTCCCTAACTTTCTCTCTCTCTCTCTTGCTTTTGTCTCTACCAACTGCGACTGATGCCTTCTGTTCTTCATTTAAATAAATAGTGGTTGGATAAATGGACATACAAACAAATAACTAAATTCACTCATTCCCTTTTATTTTACATCTGGCTGGATGGCTGCATGACTTCTCTACAATTCAATACGACCGCAAACAAACAGAAAAAAAAACAGAAAAAAAGAAAGACTGAATAAAAAAAAATTGCACTTGTACTTTATTTGACTGGACTGGACTGTGATATGATGAATGAATTGTGAGTGAGGGTTAGCTTTTAGCTTTTATATATGTGTACCACCCGATTGGCTTATCAATAACAACAAGCTAAATTCACACTAGAAGAGAACACTCGCATCATACAATTTTAGATATACACACGACAACAAGGAGAGGAATTCCCTCCTACAACCAACCAATTCTAACCTAACTAAAAAATCTCACTCTGTCATGTTTACACACTTCTTGTCTAACAAACCTACAGTACAGCAAATTCAATTCTATAGATCAACGGTGGATTGGATTGGATTGGGTAGATTATTAATATTGAAAAAAAACTACTTCTAACGCGCACCGAATTCTTGACTTTCCCATCCGACATGCATTGCAATGCAATGCAATATATTATGCATCCTTGAGAAACTTGTGCAACTAAAAATATCGGTTTTTGCCAATACCGGACCCGACCACCACAAAAAAAAAAGTGGATGGATGGATCATGGATGAATTCACTCACACCGAAAGAAAACCAACCCGGCTTTTCATAGTCAGTCTCTTAAATTATATTGCACTTCTTCAAATACAGCACAGTCAGTTATTTAGTCAACTCAACAGAAGAAGAAGACCTCTCTTCTATTTTACTGTCTCTCTCTCTCTCTCTCTTTAATATAACTGTATTTATTTCCTTTGCCTGCTTTGCTAACTATGCCACTAACCAACCAAATATATTTGCCAAGCAAACAGAACTACTACTATTGCCGTATTTTCCTTACTTTACTTTGGTGGTGTATGTAGTTGATATCAATGAGCTAATAATAATGGTTGGATGGATGAAAAATGAAGGTGCCACATTGATCGATAACTCCACACGGCCAAACCACACTTTGCTTTCTGTTCTGATGTCGCTTATTTGTGAGTCCACCAAACCAACCAAAATCAACCCAACCTGCTTTTCCCTATATTATACATACATAGTGCAAATCAACCAACCTGGTTTGGCTTATCCTTCCTTAAAATGTTTACCTCAAAGAAAGAAAAAGAAAGAAAGAAAGGAACGAAAAAGAAAGAAAACTAACTAAACCAAACCACATGCACAGAATAATATAATATTGCCTTCGTCTTCTTCATGATTGTAATGTTACATTCGTTCCCTATTCTTTCTTTGGCACACGGATTACTTACGGAAAAAAAGACTTTCTTTCTTTTCAATGCACTACTGCATACTAAACACGTAGTCTCACTTATTATTCAGCCTTCAACCTACAATACAACCACTACTATCAAAACCAACCTATCCAATCTCAAATTGTACGTACGTAGTTCGTATGTAGCGAATGTAGCCCTAAATATTAGAACCTTTTGCTTATTGCTTGTGTAATCCTTATTAAATTAACACTCCTAAATGCCATACAACTTTGTCTACCATACATATTATGTATTTATTTATGCAGATCATACATTTTGATCTCTTCCTGCCCCGAGATTCAATAATCACATTATTACTTATTATTGACTGACTGACTTATTTATACTGACTGACTGGGTGATTGACTAACTGCCCAACTATTTAACTATGAATTTATTTATGTATTTCGTATCCATGTATGTAATGCAAATGCAACGCACTAATTTAAGATATGAACGATGAAACCACTGCACTGACTGATGAAAGTTTGCTAAATAACACGTGTTAATAATTGCTGCATACTTGTCGTGGGTGAGTTAGGGAGTGAAAGGAAGGCACGTTTAAGTGCAATTTATGATACCTACTGTGCAGGTAAGTAGGTGTAGGTTAAGATAAGTGTTGTATTTTTTAATTTTTCTGATAATACCATCTATTATATATGTATTCGTATGTATATGTATGTATATTTGATACTTTTTGCAATACTTTTGATTTTTCTTCGTAAAAGATTCATCCATTCACAACCAACTGTGTATGTATCTAACTAACTTATACTGTACTATATTAATAACATGGATATGGTTAGTGGGGAATGCAGAGACAGCATTTTTCTCTTTCTTGTTGTTTTTTTGTGTGTTTGGATTTTTGCTGTTTGATGTAGTAGCGAAGCCATTTTTCCTGAATTATGAGACGATATTTGTCCTCTGTGTTGTTTTTTTATCCGGTAGTTTGGATCATTACGTAGCGTGAACGAGCCCAACACTACTACATACACTAACTAAATACTACACCTAAATACCTACTTTTTTAAACTGTAATGTACGTATTCTACCATCTGACTACTGACGACGACGATTGACTGGATATTAGCCTCCTCGTTTATGTAATTCTATGATGACTGACTTGGCTAAATTACTCAATTTATTGCATTTCTGTTATTTCTCTCTTCTAAACTTGGCTGTATACATACTGTGCACATATATATAACAAAATTAATTTTTTGTACATCATCTTTTTTTCGTTTTCTTCTTTACTAAAATTTCTATATCTATCCATCTATATAAAAAATATAAACTGCATCCGCCAGCAAGCATACAAAACCCTTTGTTTGACAGATCCATATTGATGATGTCGTTGTGTGCATAAGAAACACACAAGAAAGAGTCTTGTTTAAGATGAAAGGCTAGAAATTACTTATTCCTGACTGAATATTCAGAAGGTGGTCTGGTCTGGTATGGTCTGGTTCTCTATACTTTTTTTAAAAAATCTATTCACTTAACTTAACTTGCTACCTCCATTCAAAAAAGATATGTAAGTCTGATTTGTTCTCGTTTTTGGCACGATTCTTTCCTCCTCTCCTTTTTCTACACACAACCCAATTGATTTACTATACTACTATTTTCTAACAATATGTATAATGTCCCAAGATGAAAAAAGTCTTTTGCTTCTTCTTATTATTCTAACTTGCATTGGAAGAAATGTAGGTCAGTGATTGGTTTATTAAATTGAGCCAGTAGTTAGTACTCGGATATAAGCTACACGTACATACGTAAAAGTTCGAATACTTAAAGAATTGATTCCATTTTTTTGTCAATTATCTAACTATATCGTCGTCTTCATCTACAATATCTAAATCTAATATCTATCTACATCATCATCATCATCTATAGAAAGAGTTTTAGGTATACGGAGTCATCACATGACGGAAAGATAAGGTAGTTTCATTTTGTTTTGTTCCTTTGTCAATAGGCCGGAAATGAGACAACGATGACGACGAAGGCGACGACAACAATGATGATAACTTAATAACTTTTGTGTGTGACACGGCATTGTTAAGACGGATTTCTGTTAAATTTTGGCCATCATCGATTGATTATTAACTTTTTTCACTATAGATTCTTCTAAAATCACTATAATTTTCTGTTTCTTGCCTTTTTTATAAAACTAACTAACTGGATTTTGGATAATAAATCTCACTTGAAATCTAACACACACAACAACAACCCACACCCTCTAAAAACTCTGCGATTAAATTAATCTACTTTGTTATAAAGACGGATAACAACATACATATCTATCTACTTTTTATGGCAGCCTTGTCTCAATCTTGTTCTTTTCTTGTTGTATTATTATTATGGTAACCCAAAACCTTTATCAGACTAGTTTAGTAGTAGTACCGACAACGACGACGACAACGAAGACAACAACTACTAACAACTATAAGTAATCTAATCTTCTAACCCGTTTTACTTATTACCGTCTTCTTTCTCTTTGTAAAAGTATCTCTCATCTCAGTTTTCTAGTAGTTAGAGATTATTATATCCTATGACCTAACCTAACCCAACCCACTAAATCACTCACTAAATATAATAAAACTAATAAGACACAACTACGGGCGGCTCAGAAGATGAAGAGGACAATTATTATTATTGTGCATTTTTTGTATGTATTTTATAGCTCCTGTTGTCCTATCCTGTCCTTTTCATGTATTTGTCTCAATTTACCCCTAAGGACGAGGGTGTATATGCATCACAGCCTTGAATGATCGTATAATTTCTTCATGTTTTTAATTTCTTTTTGGCGATGCGATCTCGGAATGAGAATATAAAGAAAGATTGATTGATAAGATTGTAATATGTTTCCTTTTCGTTTTTAAATGATTCTGTGCAATAAAACTGTGCAGAGGGCACTTTCTCCCTTGGGCATTCAATAAGATTTTGTTTTTTAAAACATTTGATGATGATGATGTTGGTGCGGATGATAAGGAATGAAGGTTGTGGTTGTGGTAGAAGAAGTATTATTGATGCTGCCGGGAGTGGCCCTATCTCAAATGCCTACGGTTTGAATAGGGAGCATGGTCAAACCGATGGGGTGATTTATCGTGATGCCCGCCGTTTGGGGGTTGGGGATGTGCTGATGATGATGATGATTGGCAATGACCCCAAATAGATTTTTATGAGTCATATATGGACTTAGCCCATGCTCCAGAGTGGATAGAATGTGATGCGTCCGTGAACTGCCGGACAAGGAAGACGAATGGTTTCCAGCCGACGAGGCTGTTGCAATTGGGATTGCATAGGGAGTGTATCTGATGGAAGTTGGGGCAGCATGGGTCGCGGTCGCGCTCATGGTGGGAATTAGAATAAACTCACCATAACTCGCTCCGCGAGTTGACGTTGACGCTCTTGCTTTGGCCAGATTTGCGGGTAGCATGACCTCTTTAGGTTGGGCTTTTTTGCACTCCACCTGCGAACCAAGGGCACCAACCATGTTAGTAGGAGTCGTCCCGGTTGGATCACACTGTGAGGTGTAGGTAAGTGGTCACTCCATTGCATTGTCATTTCCATCATCATTTACAGGTACATGGTCACTCATCGCACTCACTCACTCCACGAACGGAATGAACTCACAACAAGAACCATACGATATATTTTCAACTCACCATTTTGTTATTGATTTCGTGGAAATGGATTTCGCAGACTTTGTCAACCACATCTTCATTTTGGAAAGTGACGAATCCAAAGCCTGTTAAGAATCAGAAAAAGAGAAAATAATCAAGAATAAATAAAACACACGACATTCTTCATATTACGTGACTCGTCAGACATATAGTTCAGTGTAGTTCAAAAAAGTAAAGGGTTGTTTTGACGCAGGATGTTCTCTCCATGTTCATGATGGACCGAGTGAATTATTATATTTTTTGTGGCTCAACTTCATCATCATCAATGCACTCTTTTACACACTCTTCACAATTCCACAATAATAATTCCACACACACTCGAACGAACCAAATGTCTGTCACGTCATCATAATAACTCATTCATTCTTCTTCTTCCCCACCAAAACCAATCCAAAACCCAACCAAACTTATCATATTTTTCCTTAACTTCTTTTCCACCACACACTCTAACACACACAACCTATAATATATAAATATACAAGCTATGTATCTACAACATACCTCTGTGTCTGTTGGTTTGCTTGTCAAACATCAGCATTGCATCTTCAATAGGACCAAACTGTTCAAAGTATGTCCTCACATCTTCAATCGTGGTGGGTGCTGATAATCCCCCGACAAATATCTTCTTTGTCCGAGTGACCATCTGAAGAAATATCCATTTCATTCACTTGGCTCAAATGCAGAGTACTCTTGGAAGAACCTACCTTTGGATGTGCTCTCCTGGGGAATGCAACTTTAGGATCAATCTGCAAAAATAATCATATTCATAATATTTGCAATTAGCATAAATAATAATGCATACTAAACTAATATAATCTTTTCATGAGCAATAATTTCATTTCATTTTTGCATGGTTCACGTTCTCAACTCCACATTTGTCCATAACTAATAACACTATGCACTGATTTCACCAATATATCACAACCACCACCATCACCACCACCATGTATAACATCACTGTATCAACCTGCATCATAAGTTAATGGGGAAATGTGATAATAAAGCATGCTCACTTTTTTGCCATCCAATTCATGTGTTCCTTGAGCCAAAATCTTGTCCACGGCGGATGGGTCCGAGAATGTAACAAAGCCGAAGCCTCTGCAAATATTAAAAGAGTCATTTTTGATCACATGTGCATACTCAACTCCACACCACTCCTCCACGGACACATGATTATCATATGAGATTGACAGACGATGAGATGATTATCTTTTTTTATTTACCTGGATCGCCTGGTCGTAGGATCTTTCATCACCATAACTTCCGCGATTTCTCCAAACTTGCTGAAATAATCTCGTAAGCTCTCTAAAATAAAAAAAAACATACCGGATATGACATTATTATTAAAGTTGACAATTTGCGAATTTTCCCATGTTTTGCAACAAATGGATGGTATAACTCACCAGGACTAGTTTGCCAGCTTAGACCACCAATGAACATTTTCCTGTGATGAAGGATAAAATATAAAATTGTCAAAATTGCACTATGCAAAAATGAAATGTCTTAAAAAAACATAAGATTTTATCAGATTTTACCCTGGATCGTTGGGAACTTCGGCTTGTATCGCACCGTCGCCGGAATTGTCCATTTTGACGACGAAATCTAAGTCTTCACTCATGTCAAAAGTTTGAAACTAATTATTATTTTGAAAGTTTAAAAGTTACACTACGAAGTACAAACTGGACACTACGAAGAGCACCCTAACTGCACTGCCACTACACTCCTTCAAACTACAAAGAGCAACTGAGCTCTGTTCCCGGCCATTTTGCTAGATAAGCTCCTCCTAGTCAACCTCCCCACACCTCATCCCCGACCGAACACAAAACTCTTAAGCATTTATACCGTACATATTCACGGACGGATATATAAGAACGAGCGATATTACGATACAAAACTGCTCCAGTAATAGTCCAAGTCCAGTGAGAATATCATCATACTGACGAAACTGCATGCATATGATGCAGCATGGATTTTGAGCAGTGTTTTAGTTGGGTTGCGTAATAATAAGTATATTATTATTATGGGTTCATAATTCCAAAATACGATGCAATGTGTGGGACATCATGTCATGAGAAGAAGTATCCGGCGAAATGAAAAAGAGGATGCATGACAAAAAGGAAAAACATTCGAGTTAAGAACAACAACTCACTTTACTTAGTTTATGAAAGAAAGACTTGAGAAACTTCTTGTACATTTCTTTTTTGACGCCAAATAAATGATGTCAATAATAATGATTGATGACACTAATGCATGAGATGGGGACTGCGACTGGTGGTTATGTATTGTTTTACATTTTTATTTCCCTTACACGAAGTTACCAAAAAACAGAGGATATATATACGCGTAGTATTGAAAACAGGGCGAAGTATTTATATAATTCCTATTTTGTTGGCAACATCCAGGGCGTCAAAATCAGCGGCGAGTCTGACATAAGCCTTCTTCTTTCCGTCAGGTCGTACTAATGTGTTCACTTTGAAGACTTCGACTTCATACAATTTCTTCACGGCGGCTTTAACATGGAATTTGTTAGCCTTGAGGTGAACAATGAAGACGAGTGTGTTGTTATCTTCAATCTTCTTCATGGCGGCTTCCGTAGTCAGAGGGTATTGAATCACATTGTAAGCATCCATTCGACACCGTCTGGGAGCTGACCGCTTGGGAAACTTGGGGTTCCTGGCAGGCCGGAATGTGCGTGGCCTCTTGAATTGGATGGTAGGGCGAATCTTACGCGATCGCTTCCTTTCCCCATCGGCAACTTTGATTACCTGCGATTACGGAAAGCAAATATAATTAATAAATAATACGTCCATTTATCTATTCATCCGACCCGAGTTTCAAAAGTAACTCAAATTATACGGTCAGAGGTGTGTAATTTTTGTAATCAATTTAGAAATCATAGAGATTCCCACATAAATATCATCATTTCCGTTTTTTTCTCCAAAATTAAATATTTAAATTTAAACTTTAATTAAATAATTTCATATTTCCATTTTTATAAATTGAAATCAAGGTGGAAGTGGACAAATTTAATAATCATCCATCCTCACCACCACAGCAAGCAATTGCAATTAAAATCCAATCATAAAATATATTCCTCACCTTCTTCTGGACCTTAAGAGCCTTATTGATAGCCAACTGCCTCTTCTTCTGCTTAACAATCGTCTTTTTCTGCACCTTGGTCAAAGTGGACTTGGGTTTCTTGACCTTTGGTTTCTTCTCCTTGGGTGCCTTTGGCGCAGCAGCCTTTGCAGGGGCAGCGCTCGCCGGGGTTTTCCCGGTAGCGGCTTTCTTCTATAAATTAGAAAAGAATAAAACCCGTTAAAATCGATAACCCACAAAAATTCCATCCCACCCACCCATATTAACATCCACAAAGTAAAACCAACCAATTTAATAATTTCCCACTAAAACTATCAATCAATTCCAATAACCAACCCGCATGTACCATACAAACTGTATAGCAATATATCCAACCCCTTTAAAAATCCAATTTTCCTTCGTTTTTCTCCAAAAAACGTGCCACTTATCACACCACCCCCTTCACCCTACATTCCCACACCCATAAAACCTTTGATAAGCACTTACCGGAGCCATTTCAGGAAATTTGATGTTTAATTGATGGAAGAGAGTGAACAGTACTGACTGAGCCGGAGAATAGAAACCCTTTGGTATGAGGAAACACGTTGTCGTATTTGAGCATGCAACCACACCGCTCCAACCGCATAGATGGCAGGGCAGGGTGGTTGGCAGAGCAAGAACCACCAGAATTGTATATCTACTGTGCGAATTGCGAATATTATGTTTTGCAATGTTGTAGTAAATGGCATTTATTTATTTGCAAATTGTAAATCGTCGAATTATGCATGATCACAAATTCATCCAGAAGTAGTTTCACCTTCCATCCATCAATCCTAAATTCAGGTGTACGCACAGATACAGATTTATTTTGCACACTTTGAATGAAATTGTAATTTTTAAAATGCTAATGATCTCTTGTTTACAGGTACCTATATCAACTGCTAAATCTGCTAACTTTTGTTGTTTTCGAGGCGAAGTTCATAATAATATTTTGTCAAAAAACATTCTTATTTTGATTTTGACCTTCTTCGACGTGGACCAATATCGAGGACACAATATTTCCATCCAATCCATTATCGAAACAATTGGCGACATTGATTTTTTTGTGTAATAATGAATTAAATCTATTTGAGACAAGTGCGTAGCACGCGTGTGTTGTGCAGTGTACACAAAAAGTGTATATATCATGAAATGCTTTGAACTTGTACAAGGATTCGTCTTTGAATCTAGTCAATAATTAATTAGATTGATACATAAATAAATGTGCATCTAATTTCAATCCATTATTTTGTGCGAATTCTATAAAACCTTAGTTTATCCCAATTTTGCTACTCGTTGCTTTATGGATAATTCGCACTAAATAACTTATTCCTTCCTCCTCCGTAATTCGTGAGAGAGCTGAAGTGCTCCAAAATTTCCAAACTGTTTCTGTCCAGCAGAATGCATTATCTATCGTCGTCATGTGTTTTGGTGGTATCATTATTTTGTATCGTTCTATTTCCCTTGTTTTACACTTCATTTGGAGAGCTGGATGTGGATGATGCCACACTTTATCCCATTATCATTAATACTGACGGAGACAAAGCGGTATTTATCCTGCCAGAGTTGGGATGCCATGTTTTGCAAGATTTCAGGTTTGAATTCAATCCACAACAGTTTCAGAAATTTTCGTTATTATTATATTTTCATGCTAAGCAAAACAAAACCACTAAAATTCGTTCACACAGATTGATTAATCGAATCCTTTCCACACGAAATCAACATCCCAATGTGTATCGTGCTAATGAAGAAACTGTGGATGGGATTTCGCATCTGTGTGATCTCTACCAAAACGATAGAATCAACTCTACACAGTTTGTCATTAGTTTGCGTGAAAAGTCACTACTAATTTATCCAGGTATGTTATATTTGTGGAGGCAATTAATTCGTCAAGTGTACATGCATTCTTGAAATTCATGAAACATACATACAGGGACCCATTTCTGTGGGGCTGGGAATGATGCCGCTAATTATTCTGATTTGGGATATTATATCGAGACCGACAAATGCTGTAGAGAACATGGTAATTGCATTATGCGATGTTTTAGAATTTAACCAAAGTATTGTATGCCATTTTGTTAAATATTTAGATTATTGTACCGATTTCGTAAACGGGTGGAGTTGCCACTCTGTAATTCCTGTGCTTTGCAACTATTCCCCGTTTACAAGGTTCCACCACAGAAATATTTAGTATCTCGAAATTAAATTAACCAACAACTTTTGACTTTATAGATCTCATTGTCACTGTGACCAAAAATTTAGACAATGCTTGGCAAGAGTGAATGATTCCGTCAGTCAGCACATGGGACTCTTATATTTTACCGTGTTTGGACTCAAATGTTTCAAAGAAGAGTATCCAATCATCAAATGTGAAGAGTATGGAGGGTCAGTTTCTGAACAAATTACAAAACTAAACACAGATTTATACATTCATGCATTCTTTCTTTCTGCTTCGTTTCATTTCCAGATTTCTAAACATTCACTGTCAGCGATACCTTTTGAATACCACGATGGAAAAGACGTTTCAATTTTTCGACAGCCCCAAGTTTTCTCTTGTTCATCAAAATGCAACTTCATCAGGAAATTCACAAGAAGAAACGTCGACAACTTCAGTATTCGACCAAAAGACAAACAATTAAATAACAATTTTACTCAGTGACCAGTCAAATTTTACAGTTCTAACTTATTTATTATTAATAAATTAATCTAATCCTCCCAAAAACTCTGAATCTGTTATCTATTTCTTGTCAAAATATTATTAAATATTTCTGGAGGTTTTGGAAGAATATTATTATTATTTGCCTGGTTGAACAGTGCTGGCATATCTGGTAGAGGTATGGATGTCGGGAGTGGTCTCGTGAAATCCACATTTCCGTACAAAAGTGTATTGAACAATATCCTAGCTTGGCGTAAAATGTAGGGTTGTGCTGGGAAAAATTGATATGTTGCAGGCTGTTGAAAATCGTACTGGAATGCAATGCAATTTCCACTACAAAGAAAAAAGGACGTCAGAATTATTCACAATATTTCCATTTCATGATGTCAATTTTATTTATGCTTACGACAGTCGCCTCTCTCTGCAACCAATGGTGGGATGACGACGGTCGAAACATTCCGGTTTCAAAATGTTGAAATATAAACTAGCAATTTTGAAACTGGTCAGTGCGCTGAGGGAACGATCCTTTTCCAGACAGCGGAGAAACTTTAGGTCGCAGTTGCAATGTGACCTATATGAAGAATAAAACGAGAATAATTTAAAATTAAACTTGTATTAATTAATTAATTAATTAGCAAAGAAAGTATCACCTTGTATAATCTCCTTTATTCTCCAATCCATACTTTCTCGCCCTAGCCACAATATTTTCTGGACAGTGATCATGTTCTCGACAACATTTATCAGTTTCAGTGTAGATTCCGAGATCTTCGTCGGAACGGGCGATATCCCCTCGACCACACCATTTCGTTCCTGTGCGAATAATTAAATCAAATTAATTATTTAAACCTTTTAAGTAAACCCCTTCTTGCTTGGTATTCAAGTAATATCAAAGCATACATGCAAATTTGATAGGTTGACCATACTCTCGCACTAAAAATGGGTGTTTTCTTGCAATTTATATCGGACATATAGCTCACACAGTCATGAAAATATGACAAATAGGCATAATCCATACAATCTAAGGGTAAAATGTAGTGCTATCCATTAATTAAAGGCAAAAATGCAAATTTTATTGCTATTTACTCATGAAGAAGATGCAAAAGCCTTTTTTAATCTCACTATTTGAGAAATATCTACATCGCATAAAACATGGGCATCGCTTCAGTACTTTTTGTGGAAAAAATTAAGCTTAAAAACGTAGAAAAAGTTATAATTAACCCATTTTTCACTTTCACCGCTCTGGCACCCACTTAATAGATAATATTCAACAGCTCCAAATTCATCGGAAACAAACATCAATCAACCAGCTATTTCATAACCCCGTAAAAAGTATACATAACCTGGAAATAAGCTCGCATAAAACAGGTTCTATATTTACCGACCAACCCAACAACCATAATAATAATAGAAAATTGAAGCTTATTCCTGCAATTTCGTCAATTTCACTGCACACACTATTACAGCTCTACATACACGCACACACTCCTTTAAACATAAACGGAATCACTCATCGTTCTGAATTCCACAATCATATTCGGAGAAAGTAAGCAAACAGAGAGCAATCCACCAATTCAGCATATATACATACATACATAAATTGTATTATTATTATTATTATTATTGTAAATACACACCAACCTGGAAAAATGAGGGGACTGCCACTACTACTGCTAGAATTGTCCACATTATTATCACCGCTAGTAATCGTAGTGGAATTATCATCCATAAAGAAAGACACATCCGACTCATTGAACGACATGAGTTGTGAGTGAAAGTCCAATCCAGGCAAGGAAGGCGAACCAGTCATGTCTGGCGGAAATGGAAGCCTGTTCCAACTGCTCTCATTCCACATGCTCATTATAGTGTTACGATTAAGATCATTTTCCTCTTTGAATTTGCCAGCAGTGGAGTTGCCGTGGAGGAATGTGTCGCCATCGTCGTTGTCGTTTTTGTCGACATCATTTTCTCCTGCTCTCCATAAACCCAAACCTTCATCTTCATCTTTTGGCCGAGTGTCCAAAGTACATTTCTCCAGCAGGATGGGAAATTGGATGTAGTTGAGAATTGTCACAGGACGCGTTCTCCGAAACCATTCTGCATGCCTGTGCATGACACAAGTGCAAGTAACTTTAATCACTTTGGACAGAATTTGCACGTTCTCGTAGAATGGATGGATGACACTTAGGAATTTTTCAAATTTATAAAGGAAAGGTATGGTACGTTTTACCCACCCATTGTCAAAAATATGACATCGATTTTCCCCATCCACTTCCACCACTCGAGAACCTAAGGGGCAGTCAAGTTATGTATGTAAGTATGTATGTCGTCCTTATCCTTATTATTATTATTATGATTAGTGCAGTAGTGAATTGGATTTGATTGCTCTAGAAAAACTTGAGACATGCTGCTTGCTGAAATTCAAGTACTTTTACTTACCTTTCCTATTTGAGTAATACTTGAAACTTGGCAGTTTCTGGTTCGTTCTTCGCAAATCCTCGTTTTCCTGTTGGTTGACGATGCTGGATACGAACAAGACTCCCAAAAGGTCCAGGAGAAGTACCACTTCAAAATTATATTAATAACTCTTTCATCTCATTAAATTTCTGCTCCTTAATTTAATCCGCATTAAACATTTCATGGCATGGGCAGGCATGGGCAGGCAGAATCACTCAACATTGGATTGAGTGGATTCTACTTGAACTTTACATATAAAATTATACAAGCATGCCTCACAACATTCCAGATACATTCTATGTATCTAAATATTAAACAATCTCTTCAAAATGCGAATTTAATAAAAAATAGAAGACGAAAAAATAAAAACTAACTTCTTTTCTTCCTGTAAAAAACTCGAGTCCATCCAAACAGCAGCTCAACTTTCTCTCATCGAATGGAATTGACTGCGTGCTTTCACTCACTTGACTTCCTTCCTTCCTTCCTTCCTTCTCCTTTCTCTTCACACACTTTTATTCTCAGAGAAAAAAAACTTGGTCTAGAAATTAAGCAAGTCTTTAAGGAAATCCGCCCTGCAGGGCACTCGGCCAACAATTTGGTTGCTGGATTAAGGAAAATTGGAATGCTTGCTTGTACAGTAGTCGACTTTGGTGGTGGTGATGATGACGATGATGATGACAATGACGATGGCCGAATAAAAAGTGGTGTGGTGGTGCAAGTTAGTAACTATGTTAAGCCAAGTTTATCTGTAGAGGCCAACAATCATGGCGCCGCACTTTGTCTACTTGTACACGATATTGGAATTCACTTCTCTTGGAAATATATTTATTCTGTAAAGGGGAACAAGAATGGTGAGAATTTACTGGATCTTCCTTTTAATTTCTTTCACTCCTTCCTTTTTTCTTGGCTGGAATTTGGGATCAAGATCAAAGATAATAATAATGAATCTTGAGCTTCTTTCTTAGTAAACCTTTGTCCTACCTAAATATTATTGTCATCAAGATAATAACGCAGACAAAAGACGATTAATAAAGGATTCTCATCCAATCCATTCCAAAATTTTTAAACCGGTCACAATATATCAAATCAAACACTGATTAATTGCAATCGCTTAATTATCGATAATCTTCTTCTCTAATCCAAGCAAACTCAACAACTTAACTTGGTCAATTAATCGCGATAATTAATGCGAATTGGACTGGATTCGACTCCTTCCTTGTCACGAAATGCTCTACTAAATGAGACCATATCATCTCCAGTAATAGTACTGCACTGCCTACCAATCGACCACTACCTCCTTCGATTAACTTCTTCTTGATTTAGTAGCCATTAAGAAATACTGGACTACTGTAGAGCAGTAGATTTACTGTGACCTATGGTGACCACGCCACGTACACCGCATCGCGTCCTTATCTTCTCAGCAGAATAATTAGCATGAGACAGAGACGCAGGTTGAAACTAGTGGTTAAGTATAAGTATGCTATGATTTCAATGCTATGATTTCATTTAATGCTTAATATTGATGGTTGGTTATAGTGACTTTTGTGCGGAAAATTTGTTTATTATTATTTTATATATAAATAAGAAGGCAATTCCCTCAACTACTAGGAAATCATGCCAAGGAGATTCTCAATTGCTAATGTAATAAGTATGTATGTACATATGTATGCCTATAAAAAGTCAAAGTCAAAATTCTCAACTCGTTGACGTTATTCCTATACGTAATTATTATGCATACGTCGGTTGTGCAGTGGTTGACAGTTGTGTCTCACCTTATTGACAGTCAAGTCAAGAAAGATGCAGTGCACGTATTTTTTTAATCCCACCACTGACAACAACGACAACCACATAACCACCATCCAACCAACTTTTGATAAGATGAGAGACCTTCTCGATTGAATCATGAGCCGCAACAGCATAACTAACTATATGGTCAATGTCACGTCAATTTAGTATGTATTGTATGCATTGTTGTGATCATTATAAATAATTATAATTCGGGAATTGTATTAATAATAATAGTAATAATGAGATGCAAATATGTAATAAAGAAGGAAATAATTTCCGGTATAATATGACGTTTCTTCCTTAAATACACAAGTTTCATATCATTTTATTATATATAATTTTCGCAATGCGAATTTCGCATCATCATTATATAATATATTTGTGAATCTACAATCAGTATTTATATATTTTCTCAGTTTATTTAATTATATTTTTGACATTTGGAACGAATTAATTAATACACAGCATAATAATAATTGTATTACAGATTTGCTCTTATTTTAAATAAATAGTTTATTATTAGAATTTACCCCATGTCTTACATTATCTTAGCGAATATATATCATCGTTTTAATAAATAGTCTGGTAAAATAGGAAAGAGGGAAAATAAACCACATAATAATTTCACACATTTTTCATTCTTTTGTGAACAATTGGAACTGCACTTTTTTGCAAATAAGGCATAAATTAGCGTGGATTTTAGTACGATTTGTGATTGTACCGCATTAAGTATTTGATTGAGTTTTTTTTATAAGTTAAGAAGATAGTCTGTTATTTTGTGGTAGTTTTGTCCTTTAAATCGTCATCCATCAAGTAGATAGTTAATTAATTAATAAATTAATAATTAATGATAAATAATTACTCCTAATTAATTAATTCCAAACATGCTATACTTACACTTTCATAGATTTCATACAATTTACATACAATTGGACAAGACTACTAACCTCTAAATTTGGCAATGTTGCACTGGGCTACAAGTCAAACTAACAACTCGTACATATGTATGTATATATATAGATTTTTTAATAATATGTCAATTAAAAAGCTTGACCTATGCATGTTTAATTAAATAATTAATTGTCTAAAAGAATATTATCACGTGTGTCACTTTATGCTTAAATTACATTACATCACACAATGTAATTTACACTACACTGAATCTGCATGTCTTATGCGTCCCACGAATAAAAAGTAATTAGATGCCTCACTTACTTCATATTAATTTTGATGTTACGGTGGGTTTAAATTAAACTACATGCATAGTTGATTTTCCATGTCTGACAGCAATTAAATTATTTTATTATTTTTATTATTACTTTACTCAATGTCAAGTATGTAAAGTAAGTAAGTGTGTGCAGAATAGAAATAAATAATAATATTAAATCTGACTTAAAGATACTGAACCTTGATAATTTTGTATATAGCTCGCCTTATGTATAATAAGTATGATTTGATATAACATGAGTAGCCGTGATTTGCCTTGATGCATTATGGATTGAATATTAAGAAGAATCTTGCTTAGCTTAATTAAGTAATTAATTAATAGAATAGGATGATGCAGACTTACGAATTACATATGAAGGTCGTGCGGATATAAATGGCCCCTAAAATGCAGTTCCTATATAGATTCGAACCCAATTCTGAATCAATCAATCAAATAGTGAATTTTGCACAAATCCAATCCAATTCACTCAAATTAGGTACTTTAGGTTGTTTTGCATATGTAAAAGCGCATTCAATATTTTTTGGTGCAAATTTCGCGAATTATATATAACTGCAGTGTGTTTCAAAAGCGGATTAAGCGTTCTATAACCTGTATAAGTATATGTATGTACATACATATTCCATCCTTAGAATATTTGAATACCATATAATTTTCATGTAATATAGTCCCACTTTAATTTCTGACTGAATAGCTTATTTAATTATAATTATATTTGTAGATAAGCGTCCTTTATAGTTGTTTAGTATACACTATATAATAAATATTACGCGGTCGATAACTACATATCTATCTTCTTTTACAGGCTCTTGTCTCCATTACTATCAAAGTTTTGTAATCAATCTCTTCATCTCCAAAAATACTTGCAATGCAATCAATCCCATCTTCCAAGACTCGTAAAGTTTTGCGATTCCTTGCTAATTCTTTGATTTGTATAAAAATTCGCAAATGTCTATTTCTGCTTTATATTTATATTTGCACATATATGTATATTTGTGTAGCTCTAAAATTGTATGAAGTTTAGTAGTAGTAGTAGTAGTATCTGTATAGCACCATGTAGGTAATTAATTAAGCGAATTAATATAATTTTTCCAGATTCCTACAAAATTCGCTTAAAATACTACTGTAAGATTTATGCAGAAAATATTTAGCACGTATCTATATATTATATATAGTGTCGCATAATTGTCTCCTTTTTATATACCCAGTTTATATTCTTATTATGTAATGTCACAGAGTTATCTCTTCTTTTTCTGTGATTAATTTTTGTGCAAGCAAGAATACATACCACTTTTTAAATGTTTTTTGGCCTTATTATCAGTCACGCATGTCATGTCAACAGTCAGACTCTTATTCAGGCAGGCAGGCGAGACGGTAGTGTCGAAGGGAGGTGTCATGGTTGGTGGACTGGATGTCGTCAATTAGAGACCTCTCTATACCTCCATTCCACGCCACTCCACTAAAGCTGTGCAACTATGTCTATCCATTCAGACTGGAGAAGACGACTATACATAAGATATATATCTAAAACATCCAAGAAAAACGTACCCACCCACCAGTCACACCACCACCAGCTTTCTTTCTTCTTTCTTTCTCTACAGATAGTATTCTATCTATATGTAAGTAAGTTAAGTAAAGCTCCATCCAAACCATCCATCCATCCATCCATCCATCCATCCAAACCACATTTCAGCTAGAGCACGTCACAAGAGTAAACGATCCGGATCGTGGTACTACTAGAACTTTCTCATAGTCGACGACGTCGTTGGATAAAGTCTTGTGGTGTGGTGCTGAGTTAAGTATAAGTTTCATCCATTCGTAATATTTTACACCATCATCATGAGGATTCTATTATGTATACATATACCAACTTATTTCTTCTTCTTCTCCCTACTTTCTACGAAAACTTGCTACGAAACTTTCCATTTTTTGTCCAGTTCTAGTATAGTTTCTTTCTGCACCAGAAGAATTCTATTTTATGGTGGTCGTGGTCACTTATTTGATCTTTGGGGTCAGCTCACCGTGACTAATTGTGGTTGCTTGAAGGAGAACTCTTGAGTTACATATTTGCACACACACACACACTGCTGAATGGTCTGGTATGGGATCGACACATTTTTCCAAGTCTGGTGAATATTCTTATTTCCACACGTATGTATTCCATTCTGCATCACCAAACTGCATGCAACACTTATTATCATAAAATAGTCTGGCGAGATTAATCCGTAGTTCAGTTCAGTTCAGCAATTCGTTCTTCGTCATCACCAGAAAAGAAGACTAATAAATAATATAAGATTGTGTGTCATTTGCCCAATGTTGTGTTATCACTTTAGACCGATTTCCTTGTTTTGCCCTTGGAATTTGAGTTCAGAACGGTGACATTGAACCACCTCCCATCATCATCAACTATCTATATATACGGCAGCAGTACCGTAGAACTGATAGAAATTTACGAGTCGCTGGTAGTTCAATTAGAGAGAAGTTTTCATCATCATTTATTATATCGCCTTATACCAAAATAGGTACACTTGATCTTGTTCCACTCGTAAATCATCGACTCCTACAACAAAAATACCATTACATTTTGTTATCATCAATAAGGTATAAAATTCCTCCCATAGGGAAAGTATAAGTCGATGGATAACCCAACCAACATAAAATAAAATGAAGCTGCTGCTAACCTGCAGGTGCGACCAGGTTGGAATCTGGAGGATTTTCCGGCTTAGGATCACTACTCAAGAGATAAAGAAGCCAGTAATGGTAACCATCAGTTTGCTCTTGTTGCCCAGCTATGCCATGGATATAATGTCCATTTGGCCATATCATTGCGGAGAATCTGCGATAAATAAACAAATAAATAAATAAATGCAGTGGTGGTGTGGTTGTTGGTGGTGTTCGTGATGCAGGCAGACTGTTCTGTGAAATATAGCCATCCATGATGCCTTATATATTTATTTTTGTAATACTTACTCGTACGCAGAGTCCAGTTCTGCAGCGCGCTGCATGACGAAGAAAAATGTTGTATTGGCCGGAACTTGAAGGGTAAGATTATGTTTGATAGCTGTGAGTGGGTGGGGACCGATCCAAAGCCAATATTGGATTGGGATAAGGTTTTCCTTCTTATAATCCACGACATCATCCCCACCACCATCCCCACCACCACTTGCAGTAGGCTCCATGGTGGTGGTGGTGGTGATAGTGGTCAAAGAAGAAGAAATTATTGGCGGTGAGGATAACTTTGCTGCAGTGGCTGAGTTGTTATTAGCGTGCAATTCTTCACCACCACCACTTCGTCTTGGGAGAAAATTGGTCACTGCTGCCGCCATCACTAATTTTGGACTATTTTCCATTTCCTCCTCCTCCTCCTCTGCTCCCTCTTTAATAAATTTCTGATGAAGGGCTTCAAAACTTGCATAATTACTGCTGCAATTTAAACTAGGTTGTTGTGATGATGATGATGATGGTGGTGAAGAAGAAATTGAATTAATCTTGTTTTTATTTTTCCTCCGTCCTCGTATACTGTTGCAGTGACCTTTTGTCAATCCCAGCACGCCAAGTCCGTTGAGCAACGCGGATGCGGCGAGGAGAGACTCTGTCGTTGCCACGATTTCATTCAGGAAGGATCCATTTGGTTCTTGAGAATTTTCTAAGGCGAGTACTGCTGATGTCTTGTTCCAACCCGGGTGAAAGTCTAGCCCACTTGCTGCCAGTGTCTATATTATCATTATTCCCGGAAAATTGGGACATCATCAATTTGCACAAGAATATAAAAGAGAAAGCATGCAATCTCCTCTTTTTTTGTGGGCTGTTATTTTCTGTTCTGGTGACAGTGCCAGAATAATAAAATAAATAAACCAACCAACCAACCTGGATTGCAATCGCAGTTGAATGAACATTCCCAAAGGATCCATCTTTTTCTTGTCGCATGCCAATTGCCTCCAGTGGTTTGTGCATGTGGTTGGGTAAAAAGTCTCCTTTCTTTCGGTTGCGGATGCATTCCAGGGCTAACAAAGCTATGCCTCGCGTGTCTAAAAAGAACCAAAAAAAAGAACAATTTTGAGTTGTATAATACCAAAACCACGCTAAATGGTGCATCAATGAGGTATATATTGTGGAAAAAAAATCGTGTCAAATTTCCAACACAGTTATCACAGAGTCACTTACCAATGTAATATGGCACGGCTTCCGCCTCCCTCAACGAAATATGGAGTAAATGTCTCGTTCTCTTTTTATGCAGGTGAGAACCAGCCAAACAGGAAACTAATGATGTGAAACTGTATCCAAATGTTTCAGGATACCCCGGGAAATCCTGGGTGTCATGATGCTTATCCAAGGTGGCTGCATATGTATTCCAACAAACAAGAGAACAAATAAATATAGACAAGGTAAATAGAAGTAAATTCACTCTAGCAAAGAAAACATGACAATTGCCGTTTGGTTTCAGCTCAGCTTAACTCAACTCAACCTTTTCCTTGCAATTCACTACTACTATGTCACTTTCTCTCCTATTTGCTTGCTGGCTTACTTTACTTTCTTTTCTTTTTGCTTACTTACTTACCAAGGAGGCTGTGCCCATAAAAGTTGTGCGGATCTTTACACACTCCACCCAACGCCAAGGCAAAGAAAGCAACTTTTGCTGGAGTGAGAGGCTCATTTTCTCTCCTGTAAGAAACATACCAAGAAGAAAATTAGTGCTTGGGCACAGGATATAAGGAAGAGAAAGTGGTTGTTGGTTCATTCTTTCTTCTCATTTCAGATTCTTCTTCTCCTCTTCTTTGACAGGGAAGGAGGAGACCTCATTTATACACAAATTAATGAAAAAGGAAAAAAGTTAATAACTAACCTCAGTAGTTTCTCTAGGAGCTCTATTTCTAGCTGTTTTACAATGAGTCTAGCCACTAAGTCATTTTTGGCAGGCCAATCTTCTACAGAGGAAGCAAGGGCTATGACAACTCGCGCCGTGTCACCTGACGCCCATCCATAATCATCTGTCGCTTTGGATAGAAGCCATTCCACTCCGCGATCTCGAACTTTCTCCAGGCGTGCCACTACCCCAACGGACAGAGGTGGAGGTGGAGGACTGCTGCTACTACTACTTGCTTCCCTTGTTGCCCCTTTATGTAGACGAGGACTGTGCCCTGCAAGATGGAAAATATTACAACTAGAGCTAACTAATTGAAGTTGACACCTCTGAAAATTGTCGATTGGTAATGCAATAATGCAATGGTAAAAAATAACAGAGTGGATGGATGTCCATCTGCTACGTATTACTTTTTCATATTAAAAAAGAGAAAGAAATCCTGTTACTGGAAAGGAAAGCTTTGGATGATGATGTGATGTAGCAATAGTTTTGGGTGCTTTGCTTTCTGACAGTGAACACAATTGGTTCAATTATCACTTCAATTATTACTTCATTAGTCGCCTATCCACTTTCATGAGGAAAAGAGAGCAGTCAGTCAGTCTACTCTGCTGTTGGATGTCATCCTTCCTATTACCAGAGACTCGTGTCACTTTCAATAAGCGGTGCTAATTCCCAACCCGATTTCCCATTAGCCAGCTATATATCTATATATTTCTTCCCCCCACTCATTCCTCCTCCTCCTCTTCTTTCTCCTATATTATTAATCATGGTAATTGCACTTGCTTGCTAAGAAGTGATAACAGCTATGTCATCCCAAAAATAAATGCTGGACAGCCCAACCCATACATGCACCACTGCCTTATTCCTTCCTTTTATTGGGTCGTCTTTTTACCCATATCAATTCATCCATACCGAAAAAAGTGGGACAGCTTCATAATAATCTCACAGTCATGAAAAAATCGTGTGTCTGCACTTTCACCAAACCAAACTCCACCACCACCAACATTACTTTTTCTGTTTTCATGTTATTTGTGAATATGCTCAGAGAAAAAGAGAGGTTTTCCTTTATTGCCTTCTATCCAATCAATTAAGTTGAACATATTTTCATCTAAACAAGGAATCGTTATCTATCTATCTATCATCACGCAGACAGGAGAGAGAGTGCCCATTCTTGAGAGAACAAAATACGTGCAAACAACATGATTCTCTTATTGTGCTGGACAAAAAAAGTAACTAAAGGAATTTTATAGAAGAAAATACACGCAATGCAAAACTAGTGGAGAAATTAATTGATCATGAGCAATTATCAGAGTTATCAGATTTCAGAATATAAAATGAGTAATCGATTGATTGATTCTTAAACAAGAAAGTTTTGTTCTTCTAAATTGATGGATAACCTCTTCTTACCTGCCAAATTCACCCTGGAGGCTTGAGACGACAAGATGCAACACGAGATGAGGATAATAACAGCAAACAAGAATACCACAATAGAAGGACTCATGACGGTGGTGGTCTTGTGCTCTATATTTGATCTCACACACAACAACACACACACCCACTCCTCCGGATTATTATGACAGACAAGCCTCTCAGTCAACAGGACGATGTATGTGGTGTGGTGGTGTTATAAATCAAATCTGTGGTTGTTTGTTTGATGCCGAAATCATCATCGTGTAGGAGAAAGAACGACGATGTATGTAGCTGCTGTACTACTGCACTAGCTGCTGTCTCCCGTTGACTGCTTTCTCCTCCTGCTTTCTCTGCTGATGATGATGATATTTCACTCATGGGACTCTTCACTTTCTTCCAAATGTTGTAAAGATTGTTCTAAAGGGGGAGTGACACTGATGGTGGTGGTTAGAAGAATGTAGGACGTTATGACCTAATGATTGCTGCGGCATTGGTGGTGGATCTCACTTCTATGTATGTGTAAACCAAACTAAACCAAACCAAACCACCACTGAAATTGAACTGACTGCTGCTATCATATCAAGTTATAGAGAGAGATAATAGATGATCACTTCACTCTTCACCAACAACAACCACACTACTACCATTCCCGTTGGTCGATGGAAGTCCACTGGTCTGCTTGAGGAAATGTCAGTGTCTATTCTATCCAGAGGAGTCGACTGGAACCCGTCCGTTCCTTTCGTGGCTGGAGAAGTAGAGTAGAAGAGTGAGTTTGGTTTAGTAGTTTCAGTTCAGTCAGTGCATACGAGGTGCTCCTCTGGTCTGGTGAAATTCTATATAGACCAAAACCACCCACCACTGAATTGAATTGAACTGAACTCCTAGCTATTCCTATCCCAATGAGAAATGTTCCAGCCTGAACACATTTATTTACCAGCAGCAGCACCGCGTGTATGTCTTTGCTTGCTTTTGCTTAACTTGTCCAGCTTCTCTTATACATAAGTAGTTGCTTACTTTCCCTTCCATTTCATTCCACCAACCAAGTAACCCTCACTTCGCTTACTTGAGCCATTGTTAACTAACAAGCAACTTTGTAGTTCATCCCAATTCAAGTGAATTGAAGACGAATGAATGTGTTGTGGTGTGATATGAAGACTGGACTTGGACAGGACAGGAACTTTCTCCACCGACACCAATCTATGCACTGTTAACTTAACTCTGAGTGTCTGTTATGTATGATATGATAGTGTGGACTGGACATATCTTACTTTCTCTCTATTTTGGTTGGTGTAAACCACCACCACCACCAATGTGTCTTATGTACGTGTAGATAAATTCAATCGATATTTGATTTTAGGAGTGTATGGGGTGTAACAACTCTACAAGTTAACCAACCATGCTATCTTACTGTCTTCTGTTCTGTCCCCAGAATAAGAAAAAAAGACAGAAAAAAGTGTTAGTTAACTTTTCTAGAGGAGAAAGCAATGCAGAAAGGAGTGTATCCTCCTTCTCATCATCATCATCATCGTCATCCGCTTTGCTTTTGGTGCCGCGGCTTCTTGCGGCGGATGCTACTGCTGCTGCTGCTACTTTCTCCGCATCTCTCGTCGTCGTTCTCTGCCGATTTTATCCAGAATGGATCGAGTTCAGATTCTCCATATAGTAGTAGCAGCAGTAGCAGCTTCTAGGGTGTCGGTCCTCCGTCGGCTGGCTGGCTGCCTGCCTGCCGCTTCGATTCTACATGCTGTTGAGTTTAGTTTAGTTTGGCTTAGCTGAGATGTTCCCCACTTTTACCAATGTAACGTAACGTGTGTGCCTGTCTCAACAAGACCCTATGCACTACTGCACTGCTATATATGGTAGAACAGAGAACCTTTGGAATCCCTTATTTCCATCATCCCACTTTCTCCGTACAATACCACTACCATCCATTCTGATCTGACTGGACTGAGCAAGCAGAGCAACTTTCTCTCTCTCTTTCGCTCTGCTTATCATCATATCGACATGACATTCAAACTCAGCAGAACGGAACTATGTATAGCTTTGCCTGCCTGCCTTGTCTGGATAGATGATAGGAAGGAAGAAATAAGGGACGTTTCTTTCTTCCACAAATATATGTAGTTCATGACATTTGGCAGGCGGCTGGCTGGCCCTCTTTCCCTCCTGATTTGCCTCATTGTGCCTCCAAGCTCTTTCATCCTCTGTACTCTATCTTTACTTATTCATCACCAACGAAATGTCATAATGTTGTCAAGAAACATGTTATGTTGCTTTCTTTCTTGATAATATCATCTCTTTAATTTTGATATGCATGTACACAACATAACACAACGGGACCTAGAACAAGATATTTAGCACAAGAAGGCTGCTACTTCCTCTTTTCTTTACCCAGCCCACCACCACCACTACTGACTTTACTTGAACCGACGACTACTACACTTTCATTCATTTCATTCATAGCCCTGAGCGGATAGGAAGGAAAAAAAGTTTGGCGACTGACTCTGCCAAAACTATTTCTTTCTCCCAGTGGATGGATTGCGGTAAGAAAAGGCAAAATCTCCCAGTTTACTCCTTCACACGCATTTGCAGTAGTATTATTATTATTTCCTTATATGCAATCTATAGAAAAACAACCACACTCTTTTTTTGGAAGATGCGTCCTCCCACCGTTTTCTATTTCCGCGACTTATTTTTGGTTACAATAATAATAACATGGTACATACATAGAAGAATATGGCTTCAGGCTTAAAAAGGAAAATAAAGAAGAAAAGAAAGAAAGAAGCAAGCAAAGCAAAACCATGCCTCAAATTCCAATCATGGTTTGGTTTAGCCTGACCCCATTCCTCCCCACTTTACTATATACTTTCTCTCCTAGCTTGCTTGTGTATGTTCATGTGTATCATCTATCTGTCCACGTCCGAAGAGAGAGAGAGAGAGAGAAGTGACATTTTAACGTGTTCTTCTTCTTCATACCACTACTACTACTACACTGTGCGTCATCATGTCGTCTTAAATGTCAGTCTTTTTACACGCCCTTGTATAATGGCGCATAATCATGGCACGGAGAATTTCGGCGGTTGACTCGGAGCAAAAGTTTTTAGATTTTTTTAGTCTTTGTTCCTCGAGATGTTTGGACCAAGTGGTTAGTGTGTGTGCTTTCACTTTAGCTACAGAAATACACAAATGATTTCTCCACCTAACTCTCTTCTCTCACCTATTGATCCTTTGCCTTTTCTTCTTATGTATTCTTGAACAGTCTGTATGGCAAAGAAGGCAGGGTCGGGTCGGAGGGAGGGAGCGAGGGCGATGAGAAACTGTTAAATAAATGGTGCAGAAGCCCTGTTCTAAAGAATCGATAAATTATTCCACAAGAAAAGTTCCATTTCCAGTCAATTTAGCTTTATTCTTTATGACTGACTAGGACAAGTCATAAAATATGATGGAATATGCCAGCTGTCTTTGTTTTCTAGGTTGAATTCATTCCAACCAAGTTGACAATCATTGATGGGTTTGTATTGGTTTGGGTCTCAAATTTCTAGATTGTTTCGTTTGATGTGGTTTTCTGTATAGCTTGTCCTTTGCCCGTAGCGGTACAGGTTGGTTTGATTGTACAGCTTGTTTCATTTTTAACTTAACTTTTCTTGAGGGGTGAGACCTCTTTATGGGAACGCCGTCCGTCGTATCTTTGATTGCTTTAACTTTCGAAGGTATCAAGTTTAAAGGTATCAAGGTTAAAGGTATTAAGTTTTCAGCAATCATATGTAAGTCTAACTCGCTGAAGCACTCCTATCAATACGCACATTAAGAAGGCCCTGCTATCCGCGATTTGGGGCATCATCCCTCTGCCGGGCGTGCTCACGTGCATGGTTCGCCCACAAGCTTTAATAAAAGATATTTTATACGGTGTTACTTATACCCAGTGCTTCCTCCTAAGATATATTATACGGTGTTACACTTATACCCAGTGCTTCCTCCTGAGATATTTTATACGGTGTTACACCTACCGAAAGCACTGCCGTCGGTGCCGGTCCACGATTTGGAGCATCATCCCTCTGCCGGGCGTGCTCACGTGCGTGGTTCACCGAAAGCCCTGCTGCCGGTCCACAACACCCACATGCCGGTCGTGCTCGTGAACTTGGTTCATCACCAAAATTTTTAAATTCTGGTTTCACCCCTACCCTATGTCCGTTTTGTCGTGCTATAACCAAACCTAGCTTATTACCATGTTTAATAGTAGTGGTTAGTGTTTGTTGATTATGTGGTTCACCTCTGACATCGAGTAGATCACTATGCTTATAACATTAAATATGAAGATAACGTGATGCAGAGTTTGCAATGGGATCATTTTTATACTGATCTAAATCTAGGAGCAGGGGTCGAATTAGCTGCATTTCCCAATTTCTGCATGTGTCACTGTTACCTATGCAGTGTATACATATTATAAATTCTCATAATTACTTAACCCTTTAAGATCATTTAACCATTAACACGGTATTATCTTACATATGGTAGACTGAACATATACGGTTATATAATTCCAACAAATCTATCCACATGCGATGAGAGCGAATTCCTCTTTTGCTTAAGAATTTACTATTCCAAACACCAAATGCTCCGATATCAATATTATTCGCAAAATTACAAAATCAACTCCCAACATTTGATATAACCTTGCAAAAAGTGACACTATCAAACCATGGGATTTATTTTATTCCGTTCTTTTTATTTTTTGCCGTATAATTTTCCCTTGTCTTTCATTTTCCGCAACGGTGAAATCAAACAGGGAACTTATTTCAGGAGGGAATGGATGACGATGATGAACTGGAAGGACAGAGTTGATTAAATGTCACAAAGTAATTCCAGACTTTCTTCCTCTGGCAGAAAATTTGCTATCACAGCTTCTCAACTTTCTCCTGTCCCGTTCTGTTCTCTTCCTTCGGTTCGCCTTTCCTGTGTGAAATGAAGTTCGTAAAATTACAGGGTTTGCAAAATCGCAATCTGAGATCTGAGATGTCATTCATTATTACTTGTTTATATTTCTGGTTTACACAAGGCAAGGTTTCAGTGGGCTTTAAATTTGTAATTTGAACGTGGGCTTCACTGAATTATGCAGATTTTTAAAACTGGGATTAATTGATAGGTATTTCCAGTTTGATCGTACAATAAAAAATGTCTTACAATATCATTTTATTTTGTTTAAATGAAGAAAGCATGTTAATTACATTTGTAGCCAAATAAATAAACAAATAACTAACAACATGAATAAATAAAATTTGCAAATTTGTCAAATCGCTTAAAATGAAATTTAATAGTAATGAAAATTATTCGTAAATAGTCTGAAATATAGGAAATGTATCCTCAATTCTAACAACTATTACATCAGTTAAAACAACATATTACTCATGTATGTCCAGTACCTCATCTAAGGAAAGCAATAAGCAAGATAAAAGAACAAGTCTAAGTTGAGTGACATGACATTGAGAACGAAACTTGGAACTTAAAAGAATAGAATTTGATGGAAAACTTTCCCCTGATTGACAGCAGCACTGCATTGCATACTATACTATTCCCAACCACCCTACACACCTATCAAACTTACCGGATGAACTAAACTAACTAAAATTCTGCAGGGACCATAAATTCCATATGCATCCTCCAGACTCCAGCCAGACTAACTAAACCATATACCTAGCGAAATATATGTGCGAATAATAAAAGTCAATATATGACTCATCTACTCTCTCCCTCTATAACATTTTATTAGCAGAGATAGAATACTCCTACACTATAAAACTGGAACGGAACCGGAAACCCTGCAGAACCCAAAATTTTTGCACCAAATGAGACAACCTTTACTTTTCCATGCATTACATTATCAACCAAAATCCTTCCACTCCTTCTAGAATCCAACCTTTTGCGTCATCTAGCCCTTCTCCACTTCCACTCCCTATATCAACATCCTTTTCCCCTCTGTTAGATGACACAAGTAGAAAAACAGCAAGCAAAGAACCGTGAATGAATCACATAGTTTTTTATACATACAAAACCTGGTCAAAAGGAAGGCTCGCGCACATTACTTAACAAGCTTTCTATCTCTCAGAATTATCCACACTTATCGAAAACCAAGTTAACTCACACTCTTATTGTTTCACTAATCGTGAAACAACCAAAATCTGTCAATTTAACCCTTTTTTTAAGCACAAAAAGAAAGTTGTAACATTTCTGCAGGCTCCTAAAACCACAATTTTTGTTACGGCAATACAAAATGATATAAGCGGACATGGTAGTGGTGGTAGTATTATTATTACCGTCTGCTTTACTTACTTTAATAAGTCCGTGTAATAAAACTTTACTATGGTCAACAGTCCATCATAACAAAACACGGAATGTAGAAAGTGCATGCAGTGCATACTTACTACCTTGTACATACGAACTACTCACCAGAACAGAACGAACTTATTAAAAGCGAAGAAGAAGAATAATACAAATAATACGAGAGGAGGTTGAGAATAATATAATAGAAATAAAATGTATTATTTAAAAATAATACTAGTGAATTGAATTGACTATGCATCAGACCAGCAAAGCAGTGTGGTTAGTAGTGGGGGCACTTAATCATAAAAAATAACACTGACTGACTCACTAATAAATAAGTATAAAAAACTGCACACCACTAAATACAACAATACAACACAACCACTGAGTCAGTCAGTTGGTCTTGGTTCCTTCCTTCCTTCCTTCCTTCGTTTAATATTAATAAAGGAATAAATAAATATTATAATAATAATAAAAAGTGCAGTACATACAACAATAAGTAAAGTTTAAAGAATTGTGTGTGTTGTTTCTTTTTTTTAAATCACGGACAGATACACATCCCCACACCAAGCAAACCGACCGTTAGACCATTACAATTAATAATAATAGAATATATAATGTTATTATTTATTGCACTACTGTTGTCCAACTTAACCTAGTAGAACTAAAGCGAAATTTAAAGAAGCGAAGAAAAAGGTGCTACTGACTTGACTAAATAAGCATAAATTGTTGTAAAAAGAAAGAAGCTACACTAGTACATACACCGTTGAATTGTGATGTGCTGCGCTGCTGCTATTAAACTAATTGTCTTGTCGGACATGCCTTTTTGACTTTGGTGGGTAACGTAACAAACAATAACGTTAATAATTTCAAAAACTAACGATCAAACACACCACATCACCAAAGAACAACTATACTACTCTCCAATTTAACCACCTTGTGTATACACAAGTCAAAATCAAGTGGTGAAGAACAATACACTACAAAAATATAATAAAAAAGTGGGGTTTATAGTTTGTTTGATTTGATTCTCTTTGCGGTTTTTTGAAAGTTTTTACCAAAACCAAACCAAACCACCCACCCTGTGCTCTAAAACCTGTCGCAAATCGAGAAGATCGAATTCTGACTTAAATGAATGTGTGTGGTGACAATTGCAGTACAGTTGGATTGAATTGAACATCTCAATTTCATCCATCCATCATCATCCAATCCATCCTGCTCACCTTTAATAAGTAATAATAATAGAAGAAGTTATTGTACTACCTTCAACCATTCCACCTCCACCTACAACAATTACAATAATCTTGATTCATTCGATCATCTCATATTCACCACTACCACCACCCTTCATTATTTATTGTGATTCGGTTCTTGCACACAAATTGGTGAATTGATCGTCTGTCTATCTATCTAAACTAACTGGGAGTATCTATCTATCTGTTCTGTTGATGATACCGAGAAGGATTCTTTACACAAAGCAAAGAGCATTCAATTGTTGTTGTTTTTGTTGGTTGGTTTTCTCAGTCAGACAGTAGACTAACTAAAAGTCTTGTTCTTGTATAAATCTTCCCTCTAAAGAAAGAAGAAAAAGATCCACATTCATACAATCCACATCCACACCTCCTTCTTCATTGGGAAAGGAAGGGAAGAGAGAGTGGGGAATTAGATATCATTATTATTACTCAAAGAAGAGTTTTAATCAATCCCAACCAACTAACGGCGGATGTTGCGTTAAATCAACAATTAAAGAAATTGAAGAGTTTAAACTTTAGCAAGCAAGGAAGCAACCATCATCATCATTTTTACCACCACCTGCCACCCACCCACCCACTCAGACTTAACCACACCACAATAATAATAATAAAGCGAGGTGAGCAAGCAACTGAATGAAATGTTGAACCAACAATCAAATCAGCTACCTACCAACCGACAGGTAGACTAACTTAACTTACTAACTAACTTCACTAAAAAAAAGTAAAGTTTAAGCAGCTACATACCGACTACTATGTACAACAGCTTGCAATATAATGGGAGGAATGGAATCAGAGCAAGAAAATCCAAACCAGTGACGGACGACTGATAAGTTTTCAAAACTCTTCAACTTTTAACAATTATTATTTGTTGCAGAATAAGAAAAAAAGTATTGAGTTGAGTGAGTATAAGTGCATATTTGGGAGAATCGACTTATTTGGTTTTGGATTGTACTAAAAAAAATACACACATAAACGATCTGTGTACTGTACTGTGCATTAAAGAAGAACCATAATAATATAATAATAATTATAATAATGCATCATCAACTTTCATATTATTATTATTATTGGTTGGTGGCACAAGAATAGTTTTGTGGATTAATAATAATAAATAAATAAGACGGACTACGCAACTTTCTACAAATTATTATTATTATTAATATGAGGACTCCATTTCGGACTGCTTTATTAAAGTAATAAGTGATTCACTATAACCATCAACACCACCACTACAACTCCTGGAGGTGACAACAACATGGTCTCATTTACATTACTTTTACACTCATTATCATCGTCATAAATTTGTGGAATATTATATTACGACATCACACACTCACACACGCCGCAACAGCAGTTATTAGTGACAAGTTGAGTTCAGTGGTGACTTAATATCACAAAAACGCGTATACGCAATCAGTAAATGTGCCGTATTGGTGGGTGTGTCCAACAAGAAGAAGAAGTCGGAGTTATCATCATTATTATTCATGAGCGTGTTTCGGGGAAGCGTTGTTGGATTAAAATTCAACGGTCTGCCTGCGCCCCCACTCCTCCGAAATTTGAAGACGACATTCGACCATCTGGATGCAGAAGAAGACGACGACGGGCAACAACAACGACTCTTTTTAGAGATTGCACTCTGGCATGAGCCTGGAGGGACGACAACAATGGCTACTTTTGGAGAGAGTTGCCGTTCCTGTGGTGAGGTAAGTTATAACACCGATACATACGTACAGTACAGGATAATGTAATATCTAAAACTGGGGGAGAGGATTCAGATTTTATAGCTCTTATTTTATTTATCACAACCCTATTGTCCTTGAAATTCCAATCGAATCTATAATATGTACATGACCAGTAGCAGTTGTTTTGTGTATGGTGTGGTGTGGTGCAGGATTGAACCATGTTTGTGGTGTGGTTGTATAGATCTGGTTAATAATGGAATATAATTGGTTTCACTAATTCAATTCCAGTAATTGTCAAGCACTCAATTCGCCATAGTTAGTTAGTTAGTTTTAGTAGTTGTTATAGTAGAATTAACAATTCGCAAAAAAAAACTTTCGCTACCGTTTGCAATTCGCAACCCTCCTGTCCTGTCCTGTCCTCCTCTCCTGTTTGTTAAAAATTGTCCTTGAATTGAATCGTTTCTTATGTTATATTGCAGGCCGCTGTGGGTCCCATAATGACGGCTGGTTTAACATCCTTCCACCCGGAATGCTTTCGATGTTGCAAGTGCCAATTGTGCATTGGAGATGATGAGCAGTTTGCACTTGTCGGACTTTCAACGCTTTATTGGTATGTATTACATTGGTGATATTATATTATTTTCTGTTTTTGCATATCTCAGATGACAAGTAAATGAAGTGTACACATCACATATTAATTTAAGCTTGACTTGACTCTTGAATTGATCCTAAAAAGCAAAATTATTATCTTATTGATAATCTAGTCCAATTGGTCATCCATGTATGTATGTTATGTCACTCAAACAACATATTAACGCAACAACGTGTTGATTGATGTACATTTTTATGAGGGAACATGATGAATGACTTTTCTTAAATAATAATGGACCTCACAATACCAAACCCAAACTGCTTATTTCCACTTTTACAATTAACTTAACTATCTGGTGGTAACATTATTAATATTCTGTTGTTAACAATTTTTGAATTGGGCAATCACCAGCACAATCAAATTAGGTCTCTGGAAGTGTAGTAGTAGGTAATAACGTCACCTAAAAAATTGAAAAACTGTCATACTTCATAAAATACAGATAATACAGCTCAACAGTTATCAAAGCAAACTAATTGTAAACCCATCATCCAAAATTCTACGAAAACCGATATTGTTTTTTTCAATTATCAATTCAAGTGACAGTTCTCTTCTCATTAAGTAGATCTCGTCTCTCTCATTTAAATTCCAGCTTTGTTAAACAAAAATGTGATGATTTATTATTTCAATTTGGTTGAGTTAATGGGACGAGAATGAGAACATATATAGGCAATAATTTACACTCAATCATTAATATTGTGCTGTGCCGTGTTATATTATATTATCCGATTGGAAACCAAAGTAGTAGTATTGATTGCAATAATATTACTCACACATTCACATTAACACCTTGTTTTATATTATCAGCACTGCTTATGGTGTTTCTATCCACAAATTGAACAGTATTGCATTATATGGAATCGGATGCTTTTTTACATTACCTATGTATCCATCCATCCATCTCTGTGCATTGTTATACATATAGACATTGCATTCTGTGTTCAAAATAATGCACTGTCAGTCAGTGTCTCTGTCTAACTATAATATTTGTGCCAATACAAGATAAGTCATCATCACATCT